>MJUT01023153.1:338995-376146 GCA_002080005.1 Gigantidas platifrons
GATTTACATGTAGTACATTGTTTTCTCAATCATGACAGACATTTGAAAAAAATAAACAGAAAACACAAGGGTAGGATTTACATGTAGTATATTGTTTGCTCACAGTCACGACAGTCATTTGAACAAAATAAACAGAAAACACAAGGGTAAGATTTACATGTAGTACATTGTTTGCTCAATCACGACAGTCATTTGAACAAAATAAACAGAAAACACAAGGGTAATATTTACATGTAGTACATTGTTTTCTCATTCACGACAGTCATTTGAACAAAATAAACAGAAAACACAAGGGTAATATTTACATGTAGTATATTGTTTGCTCACAGTCATGACAGTCATTTGAACAAAATAAACAGAAAACACAAGGGTAATATTAACATGTAGTATATTGTTTGCTCACAGTCACGACAGTCATTTGAACAAAATAAACAGAAAGCACAAATGATAAACTCACCTATTAATTAGTCATGGCCGTTTTGTTTGTTTTCTCTTGATATTTATTGGTCACATTTTATATGAATATTTATATAAAACCAGATATTATAAAAAGAAAGTTTAAACAGTGACTGTCAACAATTTCACTAATATCACCAAAACGAACAACGAACAAACCATTGACACAAAAAAAATCAGACATATGAAATAGGACATCCTGGTCATGGCTTTGGACAGGCAAAAAAATGTGGTGGGATTGAATCAGTTGATGGGTTCCAAATCTCCTCCTTGTTTTGAACTATATTGATTCTGTCAAATTGACATCACAAAATGTATGACTTATTTGTTGTAGGGGTGAAGGGAGGGATTTACCAATCAATTGTATAACTATCTGGGCTTACCTCTCCCATTAATATTTCAACATAAATCATTACTGAATAATTAAAGGGCTGTCGTGGTCCTGATTGTATGGTAGTTGAGTTTACAACTACCTGTGCAATCAGTGCTTATCACCACTAACATTGTTAGTTCAAAACCCACTCGGGCAAGGTATACTTGATACAACATTATGTGATAAAGTTTGTCGGTGCCTTTTCGACAGCTCGGTGGTTTTCTTCGGGTATTCTGGTTTCCTCCACCAATAATACTGACTACCACGATATAACTGACATATTGTTGAAAGTGGCATTAAACACCATAACCCACCCCAACCCAACTGAACCCACAGAATAATTAATTACATTTTGTTTTTAAGGCCAAATAAATATGTTAAATATTTATAAATATTATAAATCAAATGATGTCCATTTTACAATAACATGTTAAATTGAAACAAAAAATGACATACTGTTGGAACAGTTCCTAAATCTAATTGATAAATCGTAGAATGAGACGAAATTGATACCCCCTAATACACATGTACATAATGCTCACTTTCTTGGCTTGGAACAGGAACTTCAATAAAAAGTGGCAGGGTTAGACTAGTTTTAAGGGCCCAAATCTCCCCTCTCATGTGCATGTGAATATTTTCAGAATTTTGATTGGATGGATGTAACTCGTAATAAGAATATTGACAAACATGTAAGGGAAAGAAAGACAAGTGGTAGACATACATTGTCATACTTAATTATTACAAAATTTGTTTTTTTTCATAGTGCATATGTGAATCAGCAAGAAGATCAGTTTAGTGGTGGTGGTTTAGGACAGGCTGTGAATGCTAAATCAGGGGTAGGTATAGATAATACATGTAATTTTGACATTTGACCTTTTATAATCACTAAGAAAGATGATTCTTTTCAAGTAATAGATTGACGAGGGGAAAATGATTTAAGTATTTAAGTAGGATTAGAGTTAAAGAGTAGAAAGTTAGTTATATTCTAGGAAAGTCTATTGTAAACTGTGAACAAGGGGTGTACAATAATATTTAACAGTTTAGATCTTTAGTGATCTATAATGGGATGTCTTCTTTTAATACACAAATTTACTGTAAATAACTTGACTGATATGGAATGTGGTTTTTTTTTTTTTTTTTTTTTTTTGGAAAATTGTTATAAAGAAAACTTGGGGAAAAAAATATTTCCCAATATTTTAGGGGCCTTAAAAATTGGCCCTCAATGTTTTAAAAGGACTGGGAATGAAAACATGTATTGAGACTTTGTGCAGTTTTTAGGGATGATTTTTTCAATTATTTAATTGATTTCAGCTACTTTGCTCTGAAATTTTTTTATGAAAGTTGTAGTTTACAGTCAGAACAAGTCAAAAATAACACTTTTGAAATGGGGTGTAAGTGGTTTCAGCTATTTTCATTGATTTTCAGTTATTTTATTTACTAACCAGAATTACCCCTGAGTTTTATATGTTTAATGGAGATACGGGACAACATCAGTTTTCATCTTCAAAATTATTGTGCCTGTATATATTTTGTCACATTTGTATGTCATATGATTGTCATGTGATCTTGTTTATGACAGATTACTTTGCCCATATATATTTTGTAACATTTTTATGTCATATGATCTTGTTTATGACAGATTACTTTGCCCATTTATATTTTGTCACATTTTTATGTCATATGATTGTCATGTGATCTTGTTTATGACAGATCTCAGATGAGGAGACATTAGAGGTAACACTTACTTGTGTCTATATAATTCCACTTTTGATTTCTTTTCTATGGTTCACATACTAAAGATATGTTCATACAATATATTCTGCATGTAGGGATGGAATAGAAACAACTGCTTGTGCATGATGAATATAAACTGTAAACTGAAGATAGTACCCCCCCCCCCTGTTGTAAATAAAATGTATTTGATTGGTATTAGTGTATGTAGAGTAATGTTTTATATCTATTAATATATATCATGTTATCTGCTAAGCTAATTTCACATGCTTTAAAACATATGTGATATATTATTATTAGGCATAGGATAGTTTGTAAACAATAGGTTACTGTTCTTAACTAAAGCTCTTAATTTAAACAAACTGAAGGCAAAACAAACTCAAAGTACCATGGTTTTCAAACTCTACAGTGCAGAGCTTTTAGTAAGGTTGTTACCAGGTACTTTTACTCGTCTAAAATGGTCTTTGGTACCTCCTGATTTTAAAGAGTGATGTATAAAATATTCGTGAAAATTATTCATATTTTAATTTTTTTTTTAAAAGTACCACCTGTAAATAGTGAAGTACTAGTACACTTGAATAATATTGAAAGCCCTGCAATGACTTAAATGAAATCTAGGACAATCGTATAAAATTCATTTTATATTTATCTGATGGCTTCCGAAAGTAATCAGTCTGTCCAGATTTTATGTTATTGAAGAAATACTATTTTCTACAATTATTAATAATATTAAGAAACATTTTAAGCAAATTCTTTAAAAAAAAATTAAGTTTAAAACTCATTCTTCACTGTGAACTAAGGGAGATAACTATTACATTGTGTGATCCAGCTCTACTATATCAGTATTGTTTTCAGTGTAATAACTGTCTGAGTGATTAAATAAATCTTGAAAAAAAAATCTTACACAAACAGAGAAAAACCAGAATTAATATATATTTGATAATGTGGTAAATAAATAATGAACAAAATGTACATCTCTTTACAGAAAATGTTCTTTCAGCGAGATTTTAAACATGTACCTGCTTTTTATACGCCCGTCTCGAGACGGGCCGTATTATGTGATTGGGTATGGTGGGCAGCGGGCGTCCACACAGGTTTCCGCACAATAACTTTAGTTCTGTATATTGGATCTTTACCAAACTTGGCCACATGATTCCCCTGTGGAAGGGGAAGAACCCTATTTATTTTGGGGTCATTACCATTATACCGTTTGATAATTTATATATGGACAGGCGTATTTTGTGACGCACGCATTTCTTGTTAACTACATGCCATGCCTAAATATAGCTTGAATTTAGCATTCATATACACCTGTTAACATAATAGAAGCCAATTAGCTGATAATAATTAAGGATTATGGCCAGTATATAATATTAAGAAGCATTAGCTTGAGCAATACTATATATAATTTGATAATTCCATTATTTTGCATTTTTATGTTTTGGGATAAATAATGAAGGTAAGTTTTCACATGCAATAAACATAAAATTGAAGTGTATTCCTCAAGGAAAAACTTTGAAATTTAAAGAAATAAATAAAAAATTTGAATTAGACCTTTCAGATTTGATTTAAAGTAATACTATTGGTAGATCTACTGTAAGTTAGTAATACAGTGGAACCTGTGCAATCCGACACCTAAGTTTTCCGACATCCTGTGACATCCGACGAAAATGTATGGTCCCAAAGTAGTTCTGTTAACTAAAATAAAACCTGAGTATTCTGACATCCTGTACAATCCGACACATTTCCCTGGTGCCTTGGTGTGTCGGATTAGACAGGTTCTACTGTAGTTATATTGTCCTGCAGTTCTATTTTATTGTACATCTATCTCTAATTTCTTTCTTTACTAAAACATTGTGTCCTGTCTTGTGTCTACTATATATCTACAACTGTCAATAAATGAAACATAGATATTTGAAGCAAAACTTATTCACTGTATCAGCATAACATTTCTTCTGATATATGTATACACTTCTCTTTGTGTGCTCTTTATCACTAATGTTGACAGGTATACAGTCTTTGTATGATGGCAACATTTAGCATACAAACAATGTTGCTATCCATCATTTACTGCCATTTGCCAACAAAAATGTCTAAGCTCTTTTACCATTAAACCAATGAACATATTCTTTGAAACTGCTCAAATATTTTTTTAAAGCTATTCAATTAGTACCTATCACCACTAAAATGTGAGTTCGAATTCCACTCAGGCGAGGTGTACTCAATGCAACTTTGTGTGATCAAATTTGTCAGTGACTTGCAGCAGGTCAGTTGTTTTATCTGGATACTCTGGTTTCCTCCCTCAATAAAACTGACCGCCACGATATAATTTAAATATTAAACACCCTAACCTTAATCATGACCCCCTGTAAGCCATTGTTTAAGAATAGAGTTTAATAAATCTAATTTGTCAATTTTTCTGAAGTAAGATTTTAATGTTCAATATAACTGGTGCTTGAAAGGATAAAGTGAATGTGATTTTTTTTTACTATCAAGAATGTTTGGTAAGAATGAATTTAAGAATAGATTATTTTTTACCCTATTGTTGAAAAGTAGGATTTTTAACAATCAAGAATTTGATATTTTTTAAGATGAAAAATCAAGGAGTTGAAATAATTGTCAATATTTTAGCTAGGAAATAAGATTAAAAAAGAAAGGTTTAATAAAAGCTTGTATTGTGTCTTAAAGAGTTTTGTTACAAACACATTTTTATGTTCATCAACAATTTTTTTTTATTTGGTGCCCGTATCATTTAATTTTATCACATCACACACTTTAGTCCTTTATTTTATCTTTTATATTAATCACACCAAATTTTACGTTTAGTGCGAATGATGATATACACATATTTTTTTTTACAAAAAAAAATGGAAAGTAGAAGAAGAAAAAAGGTGAAGTACTCTGTTATACACTTTAATATTTTGTTAAGTTTGCATGCCATAAGAGCGTGGAAGAGATTTTAGTTAGATGCATGCTAATCGGTTCTTTTTCGTTTATGTAGGATTTAGAAAAAGAATATGGAAATGTAAGTCAGGTTAGTGTTGTATTATGTTAGATATTTGTTTGTTTGTCAAACTGTTGATCCATAGATTTTCATTAGTACCAGTCTGTGTTGTGGACACAACTGTGGATCTGTTGTACAAATTCCATTCAATATTGAAGTTATACTCCTATTGAAGAAAGAACATACCCATGATAATTACTATACTCTACACTACTTATAGTAAGGCCATTATGTTTTAAATATGTACGTCTGTTATTTTTGGGTCATTCCATCATGTCTTTCCACCACAATAGAATATTCATTCTAATCAGATTTCCTTTAAAACCTGTAGTCAAACCTTCTTTAGTGACCACCTCTATTAAGTTACAGTCAAACTTACTTTAGTGACCACCTCTATTAAGTTATAGTCAAATCTTCTTTAGTGACCACCTCTATTAAGTTATAGTCAAACCTTCTTTAGTGACCAACTCTATTAAGTTATAGTCAAACCTTCTTTAGTGACCACCTCTATTAAGTTATAGTCAAACCTTCTTTAGTGACCACCTCTATTAAGTTACAGTCAAACCTTCTTTAGTGACCACCTCTATTAAGTTATAGTCAAACCTTCTTTAGTGACCGCCTCTATTAAGTTAGTCAAACCTACTTTAGTGGCCACATCTATTAAGTTATAGTCAAACCTTCTTTAGTGACCACCTCTATTAAGTTGCAGTCAAACCTTCTTTAGTGACCACCTCTATTAAGTTATAGTCAAACCTTCTTTAGTGACCACCTCTATTAAGTTACAGTCAAACCTACTTTAGTGGCCACATCTATTAAGTTATAGTCAAACCTTCTTTTGTGACCACCTCTATTAAGTTACAGTCAAACCTTCTTTAGTGACCACCTCTATTAAGTTACAGTCAAACCTTCTTTAGTGACAACCTTTATTAAGTTACAGTCAAACCTTCTTTAGTGACCACCTCTATTAAGTTACAGTCAAACCTTCTTTAGTGACCACCTCTATTAAGTTACAGTCAAACCTTCCTTAGTGACCACCTCTATTAAGTTAGTCAAACCTTCTTTAGTGACCACCTCTATTAAGTTGCAGTCAAACCTTCTTTAGTGACCACCTCTATTAAGTTACAGTCAAACCTACTTTTGTGACCATCTCTATTAAGTTATAGTCAAACCTTCTTTAGTGACCACCTCTATTAAGTTACAGTCAAACCTTCTTTAGTGACCACCTCTATTAAGTTATAGTCGAACCTTCTTTAGTGACCGCCTCTATTAAGTTATAGTCAAACCTTCTTTAGTGACCACCTCTATTAAGTTATAGTCAAACCTTCTTTAGTGACCACCTCTATTAAGTTACAGTCAAACCTTCTTTAGTGACCACCTCTATTAAGTTACAGTCAAACCTTCTTTAGTGACCGCCTCTATTAAGTTGCAGTCAAACCTTCTTTAGTGACCACCTCTATTAAGTTATAGTCAAACCTTCTTTAGTGACCACCTCTATTAAGTTACAGTCAAACCTTCTTTAGTGACCACCTCTATTAAGTTACAGTCAAACCTTCTTTAGTGACCTCCTCTATTAAGTTAGTCAAACCTTCTTTAGTGACCACCTCTATTAAGCAATAACTTGTATTTTGTGACATTAATTTTATTTTTCCATCACATGGATTTCATATTAAGTAAACCTGTATTAAACAACCACCTGTCTTATGAGACACTATTTCAATGTTCCTTGGAAGTTCACATAAGACAGGGGTTGTTGTTTGTTATAAACTTGTATTGCTTAATTTAAATATTAAAGTTTTAAAGTTTTTAAATACCTGTTTTGGGGAGTAGGACCTTTTAAGATGTAAGCTTTCAGTAATTTCTTGTTACTACACTTATCATACAGTTTTAACTGACTCTTAGACTTATGGGTGTTATTGTCACACTTTGCATCTGTCATCAGCTGTCAGCATCATCAACGTCTGTCATCAGCTGTCAGCATCATCAACGTCTGTCATCAGCTGTCAGCATCATCAACAACATCTGTCAATTTTTATATATGAATTTTTTGTTCTCCGACATTACTGAGCTACTGGGAAGTGGGGGAGGGTGTCAAAACATACAGAAATGTTTTATATGTGTATTGGGTGTTTTTATGAATCTCAATGAGCAGTTGAAGTTCATCTTCTATTGTGTCTAAAGATGGCAACCATAATATACCTACAACATATACATAATACTGTCAGAGATATTTTTATTATGTATTGTCATTAAATGTTACCTTACTATGCTGTTTTACCATTCATTAAATCTATGAGAATAAAAAATATCTATTCCATTTAAAGAAGCTAAAAAACCTATGGTACAGGCTTATTTTTGTTTAGCATGATCTGTGTTTGTTTAATTTCTCTTACCATGATTTCATCTTTTTAGCCATCACTTGCATCTGTCCTCTGTTAACTTTTCACATCTTCTCCTCTGGCACCGCTTGGCCAAATGAACCGAAACATGGTAGGAAGCGTCTATAGAAGGTTTCCTATAAACATTGCTCATTTTGTACCGATCGGTTAACAAACATGGCCACCAGAGGCAATTATTGTTTCTGATTGGTCAATTTTTTAAAGTCTTCTCCTCTGAAACAGCATAGCCAAATGAACCGAAACTTGGTAGAAACCATCTATGGAAGGTCATCTATAAAGATTGCTAATTTCATCCCGATTCATGTACAAACATGGCCGTCATAGGCAATTCTTGATTTTGGTTGGTCGATTTCTAAAAATCTTCTTTTCTGCTACCACTTGGCGAAATAGAGCAAAATTTTACTGGAAGGTCCTCTATAAGATTTACTTATTTGATCCGGATTGGACAAAAACATGATCGCCATGGGCAATTCTTGTTTCTGATTGACTGAAATTAAATATATCTTCTCCTCTAAAACTAGGAGGCACGATGAACTGTTTCTTTGTAGAAATGATGTATGGGAGATCCTGTACAAAATTTCCATATTCCATGTCGATCATATAACTAATATGGCCACCATAGGCAGTTCTTGTTTGTAATTAGCCAATTAAAATAAAATCTTCTCTAAAACCATTAGGCCAAATTCATTGAAATTTGGTAGGAAACAACCATGAAAGTTTATGTATAAAGTTTCCTCAAAACAAAGTGACAGGTGAGGAGTGACACAGGGCAGTGTTAAATGTGTTTTATCAATTTTTCATTTCTCTTATTCTAAGAATTTCACAGGAGTATAATGTTACACATTGGCTGTATTTTCTGCATTTAGGTTTGTTGCTGAAGGTAATCATCACATGGAGGATATTTTTTAGTTTATATAAATACCATTAATTAATTTTTTACAGTTGCAAAGTAAAGATACAGATTATGATGAAATGGAACAATGGCTAACATCTGACCAGAAGAAAGATGTAAGATTATTATTATTTTAATTAGGCTAAAACAATTTTTATCATAACGAAGGGGCCTTCGTGGTTGTGATTGTATGGTAGTTGAATTTACAACTACCTGTGCAATCAGTGCCTATCACCACTAAAGTTGTGAGTTCGAACCCCGTTCATGGTGAGGTGTTTCTTCCACCAATAAAACTGACTGCCACGATATTACTGAAGTATTGTTGAAAGTGGTGTTAAACAGGATTTTGAAAATAAGCATTTTTTTCAGAATTTGGTTCCCGTCTGTATAGAAAACAAAATTCTATGAATTAGTAATGAATAACAAATTGACACGTGCAATAATAGAATAGTTTTCTCCCTTTATTAGGGGCCATCACGGTTGTAATTGTATGGTAGTTGGGTTGATAAATACCAATTCAATCAGTGCCTATCACCACTAACGTTGTGAGTTCGAATACTGCTTAGGTTTACTCAATACAACATTATGTGATAAACTTGATCAGTAAACAGCAATCACTCACACACTCATTTGTTAATCCTACATGTACAGTGTAACCTGTCTAATTTAAAGCCTTGGAAAAAAACAGAATCCTGTTTAAATCAAACTTAAAATACAGTCCCAACAGTACCTCTGTCTGTCCTTCCGTTCATCCCAAGATATTTTTCATCGCATTTTTCTCAGCAACTATTGATGGCAGAAATCTGATATTTTTGAACCTGTATAAACTGAACACCTGTCTATTCAGAGCAAAATAATTGGTCAAAATTTGGTTCAGTTTAGATAGGTTTCAATGTATTAAGTTAAATTTTCATTATGTGATATTGAGTTGCTAACAATGAGTTCTTAAGTTTCATGTATGTTTGGGACAGATTATAGATTATAAGTTAGTGTCACATTATATTGCATGAAGAAAAATAAGGGGAAAATAAGATGAAGTATTAATTTTTTATTTCAGCTTGAAAAATATAAAACTCCACAGGATCAGCTGTCAAGTTCAGGTTTGTAAACAGATTGATGATTTTATCTTTTATCTAAGACAGTTGAATAGTTACTAATAAGAACGTTCAGACCAGATTTGTAAATAAATAATCTAGAGAACAATTAATTTGGTATGACCTTACGAACCTTTCATATGTGTACATGTTTGTTATCCCAAACTTGTACTAAAGTCATGAATAAAAATAAATTTTACATAATGTAATTTTGCTATAAATAAAATGAAGAATGCAAAATACAACAGTCAGAAGTGTCCAAAATCTAATCGAAATATTTTTTTTTTAAGTAGGAAAAATCGATACCCCCTAACACACATATACATGACTGGTCACTTTAGGCTGGTACAGGGACTTATTTTTCTCCTAGTTTCGTTTTGTTGGAGTTATCGGTTCTTCATACATGTATTTGAATAAATACATCTACTGTTCTCAGTAACTCCTCATATGCCATGGAATAGAATTTAACAAAACGTTTTATAAAATTATGTATTACATACATCTGTTATTTAAGGATTGATCGCAATTTTTGTTTGGTTCATGAAGAAATAACCTCAATCAGGTTGTACACACCGCGTAACCCGCGTAGTGGGTTTACGCAAGGGTGTATAACCTGATTGAGGTTATTTCGAATGAACCAAACAAATAATTTCGATCAATCCTTATAAATTAATTCAAACTTTATTTGTTATGTTATTGAAAAATATATTTATTTTTTCAAAATAAGGCAAATAATCGGAAATAAATTAAAATAACCCCAAAGGTGCCTCATTTAAAGAAAATCGCTTGATAACAACAGCACATAACGCCTTGGGAACAACGTCTATTTTCAGATTCAGTACATTCGAATATAACCTCTATTAAACCAATCAAAACACATATTTAATGACATGTGACTCTAAAATTAATTTATATCAATATAGCAGACAGTTTTGATGACTTATGCATATCTTTAGCTTAGTTTTCAGATCAATTTGGTGTCTAATTCAAATTCACATGAAGATAAGGATGTAAATGAACATAGAAAAAAATATCAATATTATAGCTCACATAAAAATGTAAGGATTCTGATTGGATAACAAGCCGTATACATCAAGCTATGTATACGTCTGTAGCTGTATACATAAGACATATTTATATCCCGTCGAGGGGCCCTTGTATAAATCAATAATCATGGCCGCCACCGTTACGCTTCGATGACAAAAAATATGCACAGCGTAAATATGTGTAAACTTATAAACTTTTCTATTTGAACACAAGTTTTTCCATTTAATTTTTTTATAAAACAATAAAATGCAATAAAAGTTATAAAATACACTCAACCTATCAATGATAGAAAGGGGAGGGAGTTTGTTGTCTGCATAAGCTTGAAGCCATGAAGCGTTTTGCTTCTCATACGTAGGAAGAAATTATTGCTAAACGACAAAATGTGGTACCAAAAAATACTGCCAAAGCAAGCAAAGCAGGTGCGAATCTTCTCAGGGCATATCTGACTGAAAAAAACATGGAAAGTAACTTTGAATCTTTCAGTGCCGTCAGAATGGCCGAAACACTTTGCCATTTTTACATGGACATTCGCACAAAAAATTGGGAACTGTACAAAGCCACTACTATGAGATACAATAGACATGCACTAAACAGATACTTGAAAAGCCCCCCTCATCTAAAAAAGTATGATATAATCACGGGGACAGAATTTTCCGATGCTAATGAATGTTTCAAAACCGCAATGGCCGAAATTAAAGCAGCCGGAAAGGGGGACATTGAACATTATCCTGAAATAGAGCAAAGTGACTTAAATAAAATTTACAACAGCATTTACCTAGATCCAAATACACCTACAGGTTTGGCAACCGTGTACAAATGAACGTCCGTCTGTATTTCTGTCGCCGTGCAAATGAGAACATGGATTCCATGACGAAGGACACTTTCGTAGTCAAACAATACGCTGATACCGGACGTAAATATGTAGTAAAAAGGGTGGATAAACTCACCAAAAATCACAGAGAATATGATAGGGAAAAACTATCTGGCCACATGCCCGCTGATGAAAATTGCCTTGAATATTGCCCTGTTATTAATTTTGAAAGTTACATCAGTTAACTAAACCCGGACTGTGATCGTCTTTGGTAGTATCCGAAAGACAGTTACATGTCAACTGATGAATGTTGGTTCCAAAAGAAACCAATCGGTCCAGATAGTTTGTATCAGTTTATGTCTAAACTTAGCCAACAAATAGGACTATCAACTATTTATACTAACCACTCTGTTCACGCCACTGGTGCTACAATCCTTGGTAGGAACTTTTCCATGGCTCAAATAATGTCAGTCACTGGCCATAAATCCGTGTCATCTTGTGCCGTTTATCAACGTGTGTCAAACAACGAAAAACAAGTAATGGGAGATGTAATATCCAGCACTGTTAAAGGTCAGGTACACGCATTATCTGCACCACAACAACAGCTTGCAATTATGCCTCCAAATTATGCAGTTGTTCCATCGACATCCCACGTTTCAAACATTATTGATGTTCCTTCAAATGCTTTGAGTGACATTAACCTCAATGACTTATTTTCCGATTTCGATTCACTACCTCCAACTGTTATTTCTACACATCAATCGAGAACCATTCATGCTCCACTTTTCCATGGTTGTACCATCACAAATCTTAACATCGCAATCAACCGGAATTGAATTTGGAACCATGTGGAACCTTATTTTGACACTTTCTTTGTTGAGGCCTTTTTAGGGATATTCATAAACGATTTCATTATCTACATTTATTAAATCAAATTTTACTGTTTACAATTATTGTTTAAAATATGTTATTTTTGTTGACTATTCTGTGATAATTAAACAGTTAACTGTTTGATTTTTTTTATTTTTATGGATCCTGTAATCACCCCTAAAGTTACGATTGATCAAAACGTCACAAGTCAAAAGAATGCAGAGGCCTCAAACAGGATATCGTTAAGACATTATAATTTTTAGATTATAGAAAACCTAGTTCCGTTTTTGACAGATATTTAATTTGAATTACAAAACATAAAAATCATGGAAATTTTTTTCTCTTTCTCTTTGATAAAAATTTATGTATAGAAAATTCCAAAATTGTTTGGCGTTTCCATATGGCACTGGCATCGTTTTTTTTCGTGTTTTTTTGTTTTGTTTTTTTTCTTCCTTAAATATGAAGATGTGAGCTATAATATAATAGTTATTCCAATTTTAGACAGGGTATATAAATCATAAGCCGTGAATGTGACATTATATACCCTGTCTAAGACCGGAATAACATATATTGTACACATAGAAATAATTTGAGTGAAAAAACAGCACTTATATTGCTGTTCTTCATCTGTCAACTTAGTACATATCTATAATGATTTGATGATTAGAAAAAGGGGGAAATGATATAGCAAAATGAACAAAACATGATATCAAATGAAAGCCACAAAATATTTTACATTACTCAGAATTCTTTTATGTCACTTATATAAAAAAAAAGTTCACATTTTTTGTTTCAGAATTTGACCAATTTCTGGAAGAAAGGTCAACACCAGCTAATTCAGTACCTACAATATCTGCAACAGCAGGTCAAAGGTCAGGTAGCAGAAATCGGCAACTACAGAAAGATGAGGAAGAAAATCCATTATTCGCATTGTAACATACAGTTTGTTAAAGTTTTTGTATAAAGTGTAAGATATTGTATCCTTGTACATCGTATGACTGTTAAACAATGAAAGTAGGTGACTGAGAGTGACATTTTATGTAATAAAGAATGAGGAGCTTTAGGCTTGAGTCTTATATTGACAAGCTTTAGGCTTGAGTCTTATATTGAGGAGCTTTAGGCTTGAGTCTTCAAGGACAATCTTATGCTATTATGCTATATCTTTATCTTGTAAACAGATTTTTTCATTGGATACAAACGAAAAACACAAGGAATCTTCTGCTATCATGATAGTAAACTGATAAGTTTGTTTGCCAGTTCTATTAGTAAAATGCCATTTATTTTTTCCAGTTTTTTTTGTAATCACTATATTTCATCGCATCGGTTACAAATCATAGTGAAATATAGCATATAGTATGACTCACTGAGTTAGTGGAACAAGGAAGTAAATTGTTTATTACTCAAAAATGTGTTAGTCTTTCTTTGTCATAAACAGAATCAGAATATTATGAATGTTATATAATTTTTATGGTTATGTGGTATTCAGATTTAACAGACAGTAGATATTTCTATGTATCTGGTATATATCAAGGCTTAATGAGTTAGAGACCAGTTCTCTGGTTAAAGAAATGAGAAATTTCAAATTTGATTTTTTGTGAAATTAAATTTTGTAACTTCAATGACTTTGATGGGGCATGTTGATCTAATGATGTAAGCCAAACAACTTAACAGCACAACCATTGATGGCAATAAAAATAAACCTATTCATTTTTATATAGCTAAATAAGTCCTGTAGTGACATAATACAAGTATTTAGTTAATAAATCCTGTAAATTGACATTATTTCAGTTTAATATACTCAGTGTAAAGAATAAACAAAAATTATTTTTCATTTTGCAGATGGTATTTTATGGGATAATTGTAACAAGCAAAAATTATTTATTTTAAATTCTGTTTACAGATTTTCAATACAATCTATCAAGATAAATATTTTTATATGCCCATCTAGAGACGGGCCATATTATATGATTGGGTATGGCAGGCAGGATTCGTCCACACAGGTTTCCGCTCAATAACTTTAGTTTTGTATATCGGATCTTTACCAAACTTGGCCACATGATTCCCCTGTGAAAGGGGAAGAACCCTATATATTTTGGGGTCATTAGGTCAAAGGTCAAGATCATCATTACTATAAATAGAATTTCTGACAACAGGATCGTTTCTGCACAAACATTTTAGTTCTTTATATTGGATCTTGACCAAACTTGGCCACATGATTCCCTGTGGAAGGGGAAAACCCTATTGATATAGACGGGTGTAGTTTGTGATGCACACATTTCTTGTTCTATATTGAAAAAATGTTAATTATTTAATGGCAGCCTCTATAAAATCCTTGTGCACCTCATATCTTGTTGAAAATATATATAAAGTGGGTCTAGTTATGTTATAGAATTATAACAAGTGTAAAAAAAAAAAAGGTCATTAATTGCCCTTAAAAAATCATGACACTGTAGGGCGATAAGTATCTCCCTTTATCAGATTATATCCTAAAAATGGTAATTACCTTCCTTTGTTTTACAACATCCAAAAAAAGAAAAGGGAATTATCTCCCTTTATTATATAACATCTAGAATAATATATTGATATGATGATTAATAACACTGTTATAAATAAGAATTATAATCAAGAATGAGAGACAATTGAATTTTGTTGAAGAAAAATGGTTGATATTTTGTAAGCTTGTTTTATTATATAAAACAATATAAATTAGCACTAGATACCTTGAAAAAAAATATTGTATTTAATGCTGTACTGATTTGATTTTGTATGATTGATATAAATGTATTTTTACATTGGTTGATACTGAAAAAATTTGGTTTGCTTTTTGATCTGTTTTTATACTAATATCAAAAGGATAGATGTATGTGCATAATGTTTGGAAAAATTGTTATTTTCATAATGATGTAATTAAATTTGTTTATCTATTACCAAGTGTTGATATCGTGATAATTGGCTGTGTAGTGTGTCTGTTTCTTATGATATCTTTTGTATTATTATTATTACATTAATCGCAATGCATACAAGTAATGGAACAGATGACGATGACCTAATCTGACGAGATCTATCAAATTTGGAGATCATAGTTTGTGGTTTCTACTGTGTTTTATTAGCATATTTTCCTTTTCGGATTCAACACATTGAATGTCAACATGACAATCTTTATAGCTTAATAAGCAGAGTAGCTGTCACTAGACAGTAGATGGCCACAGTTCTTAGGTATTCCTGCTGTTTCTTCTCAGAAATATACAACTGCACATCTTTTTTTTTGTTCTAAATTAACTTGGAATTAGGTTTTTGTATTTTCATAACTGGTCTCGCACATCATAGCAAAAAATTGGCTCACATTCACAAGATAGGGTTCTTTGTTACTTGTGTGCTTTAAGAGATGCTAAGGTGCTATTGTATTGATTTTTTGTCCCCCGACGCTTCGTTGAAGGAGACTATAGAAATGGGTGTCGTCTGTCCGTCCGTGTGCTTGGTTTCCAGATGATAACTTGTGAATGAAAAATCAGATTGAAGCTAGGTGTGATATGTAAGTGTATCTTATGAAGAACTAGGTCAAGTTTGATAATGACAATTTTTCGACTATTTTTACTAGAGTTATGCCCCTTTTTATACCTCAAAATTGCTAAATATTTGGTTTCCAGATGATAACTTGGGAACAAATAATCAGATTGAAACTAGGTTTGGTATGTAAATGTATCTAATGAATATCTAGGTCAATTTCAATAGCGATCGTTTTTCAACAAATCTTACCAGAGTTGCATCCCTTTTTATACTTTGTCCCTGTGTCCCGAATTGGTTTCCAGATGATAACTTGTGAATAAAAAGTCATATTGAAGCTAGGTGTGGCATGTAAGTGTATCTTATGAATATCTAGGTCAACTTCGATAATGACAATTTTTCAACAATTTTTACTAGAGTTATGCCCCTTTTTATACCTCAAAATATCCAAATATTTGGTTTCCAGATGATAACTTGGGAACAAATAGTCAGATTGAAACTAGGTTTGGTATGTAAGTGTATCTCATGAATATCTAGGTCAAGTTTGATAGCGATCATTTTTCGACAAATCTTGCCAGAGTTACATCCCTTTTTATTCTTCAAAATTGCTAATTTTTTGGTTTCCAAATTATAACTTGTGAACAAAAAGTCCGATTGAAACTAGGTTTGGTATGTAAATGTAACTCATGAATATCTAGGTCAACTTCGATAATGATGATTTTTCAACAAATCTAACCAGAGTTACTCCCCTTTTTTTTACTTCAAAATGGTCCTTGGGTGGTCCCCTTTCAGAATTATTTAAGTCAGGTGAGTGATACAAGCTCACCTGAACCTCTAGTTTACAGTAGTTTCAAAATTTAATCTTACCATATAACCTTGGCGTCAGGGGACCAGTGGCCAACGGCCTTTTATTATTTGGTAAACATGGATGGAAAGCATCTTTTTGAAATTTAGTGAAGAAAAAAAAACATGTATTCATGATTTGATTTGCAATCTAAGGATGCCATCATTTTCTGGGTGACAAGTATATTATGCCATTTGCATTGGTACTCAGCAAGTCTACAAATAATGTCATGTATGTTCCATCAAGTCAGTTATTTAAAATAAAAAATGCACATGCACACATGCATCTCTTCTAGTTTATGGTATAAAAAATATTTCAGCTATATCTGATTGAGACAGAATTTAGCCATTTGACTCTTTAAGATTGATGTATACAAAAATTGGGAGACATACTTTCAGCATATTTAATTTCAACGTATGACTAAAATGTAATTAATGTAGAATTTTTTTTTTTTTTTATCAAATAATGATAATCATACTAAATCTTAGAACTTTGATTTTAAATGATACTTTATATATGTGGATGCATTCGTTCATTCCTGAGGGTCGTCGTCGTCTTGATCATATGTTAGTTACATTTACAACTACATATGCAATCAGTGCCTATCACCATTAAATTGTGAGTTCGAATCCCTCTCATGGGAAGGTGTACTTGATACAACATTATGTGAAAAAGTTTTTCAGTGACTTACGGCAGGTTGGTGGTTTTCTCCTGGTACTCCGGTTTCCTCCACTAATAAAACTGACCACCACGATACTACTGAAATATTGTTGAAACTGGCGTTAAACACCATAACCCTAACCCTTTCATTTGTGGTACAAATTTAACTTGAGACACAGTAGATACCACTAAACACAAATAAATTAAATTATGTGTATATATGTGTGTGTTTGTGTACAGATTAGATGTATTAATACATCTTTTTGTGTACATGTGAATTACAATCATAGACTAGTTGTATTTATTTAATAACCATCTATAAGGATGATAGAGTTTAGCTTCAATGCAACTTCATAATTTGCTCATGGTGTAGTTATAGATAATTTGTTATAATTGTTAATGTGTTTATTTATGTGTAAATACCTCCTGTTTATATAAATATATAGATTCAAAATCTACCAATTCAGTTTTTTTCTCCAGAAAATATGCATGCCAAAATACATTTTTTTTAGCATCATGGATATAATTTAAGTCGTGAACGTGCTTCTCCTAAGTTTTATTTTTAATACTTTGTAGCATATGTTAAATTAACACAACTTTATAAACCTAAAATATATTTACTTTGGTATACAAAAATGTATATATTTGTTAATTTTATTATCAAACCCTCCTTATAACTACCTGTGCAATCAGTGCCTATCACCAGTAAAGTTGTGAGTTCGAATCCAACTCATGGCAAGGAGAACTCGATACAACATTATGCGCTAATGTTTGTCAGAGTCCTGCTGCAGTTCTGTGATTTTCTCCTGGTACACAGGTATCCTCCACAAATAAAACTGACTACTATTGAAATATTGTTGAAACTGGAGTTAATCACTATAACCCCTCCCTCCCAAACTTGTTGTAGGAAAGCTGTCATTCTTCTGAGTCTGTATTTGGTCAGTTGACCCAATGGTAACAAATATTATGAAGACAGGATAATTACATGAGAATATTAAATCCTTAAATCTCTTTATTCATATATATGTACAAAAGGTCAATTTCTAGTCCCAAGATACACAGTGTGTAAAATCTCAAATCTGTAAAACTATATTAATATTATGATTTATTACTCCACACAATAAATGATGTTTAATATAATTGGTCTTGTGTTATGTGTGACCTCTTTTAAGAGGACAACTATTATATCTTATTGTTAAATTCAAACTAAAAATGTATCAATTTTATCATAATTTCATTGAGTTTTGTTTTTAATTTAGAACATTGGCTAGCAACAACCAGGCTTTTCAAAATGTTTATAATATAATGAAATAAACCATACAAATGGACAGGCATTATTTCCAGAAGCACACAACACTTTTCCTTTTCAAGATATCTTTTAAAAATAAAAAAGTTATGCTCCTTTGAAAAATCTTTTTTTTTTACAGATTAAAAGACTTCATTTTCACAAATGTTTGAAAAACATGTTCCTACTCTCCCACATAGACAGTTGTACTGAATTGGGTAAAATATGCATATCAATATTCACTATTAGTCCTCAGCTTTTAACTTTAACCATTTGAAATCTGAAAAATAAGATTAAAACCTTTTTTTTTTTCGCAGTTCCCATTAAATCGAAAATTGAAAACTGAATTATCTCTCTTTACAAAAATGTAATTCTAGTAAAATTAGACAAATTGCATGCTGCATTAACATACTTTTTTATTTTTTAACTTTATTTCCTAAAATAACAAATTTAGGGCTAATTATTATGCTTCAAGTTAATTATTTTTTAAATCTTTGCAAATGAGCAATTAATTGTGAAAATATTTAACCTGTCAAAATCAGGACATAATTTTTCTTAGTCATCAGCTTTAGCAATCATTGTAACGTATATTTTAGGGAAGAAATGCTTCGTTCTACTTAAATTGTAGGCGAACAGTGCTCAATACATAAAAATCCAGCTCAAGCTACTGAAAAATACCTAAAAAACTACACTAGACTACAGCAAAATTGTAAACCGGAAGATGAAAATTATCTCCCTTTGATTACCATATTCCTTGCAACCATGTAATCGCTTAGACGATACTCGTCATTTATCAACCAAGAACGGAATTAAAATCATGTTTTGATATAATGAATAGTTGACAGACTTTAAAATTTATCAGCAAAAATGCAATAAAGGGAATGAATGTATTATGCGTAATTAAAGAATTAATAGGATTTTCGTCGCTTCCCAGTTGCTTGCATGTTTACTTTTGACTCATAGTTGTTGAAAGGGGGTTTACATTTCCTTTACATGAGGTCTACCGATCTCGATCAAGTAACGTTTTAAGAAACTAAGATTTACAGTGCAATAAGCCGTACTTCCAAGCACCTATTTGAGAACCTGTTGGGAATATGGTAAAACCTAGAAATTTTGGTTATCTCCCCTACCATGGTCGTCGCTACATTGGCTTGGTAAAGTGTAGTTCAGTTCTGTTTGAACTATTTTTACACTTCAATTTATGCTGCAATTTTAACAAAAGTACAACAAAAATATGTGTAATGTGTGTCCTATGAATACAAGAGTACAAAAATGGGAGATAACTCCTGCACAAATAAACAATCATTTAATCACCTTTCTTCATACTCTTTAACTACCGTACCTGCCTATTTTAATGGTAATTACAAGTAGTCAAAACTAAAATGGTTTCTTGAACAAATATTTGTTAATTATATCATGGCATAGTTCCTTCCATAATTAAAACCAAATCATGTGATCAAAATTCCAAAACATTGCTGTTTAGGGTCCGTCATGGTCGTGATCGTATGTTAGTTAGATTTATAACTACCTATCACCAATAATGTTATGAGTTTGAATGCAGCTCAGGTGAGGTGTTAGATTTATAACTACCTATCACCAATAATGTTGAGTTTGAATGCAGCTCAGGTGAGGTGTTAGATTTATAACTACCTATCACCAATAATGTTATGAGTTTGAATGCAGCTCAGGTGAGGTGTAATTGATACAACATTATGTGATAAAAGTTTGTCATGACTTGCAGCAGTCATGGTTTTCTCCAGGTAATCCGGTTTCCTCCACCAATAAAATAGACCACCACGATACAGCTGAAATATTGTTGAAAGTGGCATTAAACACCCTAAACCTTATCCAAAACATTGTTACTTCATCTTTCTAATTTCCTTTGTTTGATCTGACCGGTTAGATGAACAAGAATACTAGATAAGACAGACAGTGTCACATCTTACCAAATTACAGTGCAGTACTGTTTAAAGAATTTATATTTAAAAATGTTTAATATCTACCTTTAAGAGATAAGACATCCCATTTATGTAACAAGTTTAATAAGTACATGTACATGGCTATTTGGAATTAAATACTAAATTCTGCATAAATGTTCAAAGGATTCTGGGTCTACATCAACTACGATCAACTCTTCCACACCTTTGGTTGGCACCATGACAGGTCATATTCTGCCTTTGTTTACAAACATCATGGGCATATGACCAAGTAGCCCAGTCAAATTACATCCATTTATAGTGCGGCAGTAATGGGTAGAAGTCCATTATTTGACATTTGACAGAGGTTACAACTGAGTGCAGTGATTCAGAACCAGCTATGTTCTCTGTGGTGAAGTGTGCTTTACAGTTGCTATAATTGTTATACATCTATATATACAAGTGCTTTTATCATTACTAAAGCTGTCAGTTAGTTTTCCACCCATTACGATGTATATTCAATACAATTTTATGTGATAAAGTTTGTCTGTGACTTGCTGCATGTCGGTGGTTTTCTCCAGCTACTCTGCTTTTCCCCACCAATAAAAACTGACCACAGCAATATATTAAGTAAAATATTGTTGAAAGTGAGGTTAGTTGAACACCAATAATCCCTATATGGTCCTACACTATTTCAAGAGATCAAAATTCTATACAATTTACCAAACCTTATGTATATTAAATTTGTCTTATATGGTTGTAATGAGATAGGACAAATAAAGTGGATACTTTGTTTGATATAATGTGTAAATTATTACATTATTCTATAGAATCACTTTTTTTTTTTAATGGAAATGGGGTCCACTAAATACATGTATTATTTTTAGAGAAATTATATGAAAAATGTTCCACAGTATTACCTCATATAATAAATTGTTGTAAAAATTTGTCCTAGCTTATCAGCTGCTATAATAAGTTTGGTTTATGGTGCTTAATGCCACTTTCAACAATATATTTCAGTTATATGTAGCTGTTAGTTTTATTGGTGAAGGAAACCGAAGTACACATAGAAAACCACAAACCTGTCACAAGTCACTCAAACTTTATCACATAATGTTGTATCGAGTACACCTTGCCATGTCAATTAGAAGTTGTATCTGATTGGTGGTTAGTATTGCAAAATCTTGATTTCAAGTTGTACATTGATTTATTTTGAGCAAACAACACAGTAAAGTGGTATTGC
Organism: Gigantidas platifrons; assembly: GCA_002080005.1. Classification (NCBI taxonomy): domain Eukaryota; kingdom Metazoa; phylum Mollusca; class Bivalvia; order Mytilida; family Modiolidae; genus Gigantidas; species Gigantidas platifrons. The sequence continues at coordinate 361,122 of MJUT01023153.1, forward strand.
ATGTTTGTAAGGTGGATATGGCATAGATCCACATACAATTGATGAGACATAGAGGAGTTTCCCACCTTTGTCAGCCTGTCCACCAGGTGTATATTCTGGGTTTATGTCCACACATATATAATCAGAGGAAGTATGGCCTGTGGATCCAGAACTTAAATAACCATAATATTCTCTCTTCCATCCAGGATAGCATGTCATTCTTCCAGGAATCATAACTGAGGAATAGCTGTCTCTACTTCTACAGAGAGCACATGGTACATCTTCATTATATGCATCTGGTTTGAATATATTCTCTTCATACTCCATTCCATAAATATAACTGCTGCCTACAATTGTTGTTGTGTTACTGATTTCTGGGTTGTTGGGAAGACAAAGCATACCAGCTGGACCACCATTTCCACTATAATGCTGTGCTCCACCATATCCTAAAAACATGGAAATATAAAATTTAAAATGAAACCAAATATTCAGAATATTTTGGATCCGTTATTATACCCCCCGCAAACAAAGTTTGGGGGGGTATATAGGAATCACCCTGTCCGTCCGTCCGTCCGTCCATCCATGTACCTTGTAAGCGCAACTCCTCCTAAACGGCTTATTGGATTTTTATGAAACTTTACACACTTGTAGTACACTACCTGCAGATGTGCATGAAGGAATATGATTGCTGTCCAAAATTTAAAAGGGGAGATAATTCAGCTTATACTTTCACAAAAGGTGGGGGGGGCATGTACCTTGTAAGCGCAACTCCTACTAAACTGCAAGCGGGGGGTATCACTCAGTGAGGTCACTCACAGTTCTAGTTAAGAATTTGTAGTGGGTTTTAACACTGATACGATTTCTACTCTAAAGAAGACTCAAACTCAATGGCCTTCTATACAATGTCCTGTAAAATAACAATATACGTTTATTATCCCCTTGCCAACGAAGTTGCGAAGGGATATAGTAACGCTACCGTCCTTCCGTAACATCCTTGTGAACACTCTAGAATCAACATCCTTCAATGGATTTTTACTAAACTTGGTACATGCTTAGTCCTTAAGAGAATCTGGAACCCTATTGATTTTCAAGGTCATCGAGTCAAATTTTTACCACGTACCAGCCTTGTGAACACTATAATCAACATCCTTCAATGGATATTGACCAAACTTGGTACATACTTAGTCCTTAAGAGAATCTGGAACCCTATTGAGTGTCGAGGTCATCAGGTCAAATTCTTGCCGCGTAACATCCTTGTGAACACTAGAATCAACATCCTTCAATGGATTTTGACCAAACTTGGTACCTACTTAGTCCTTAGGAGAGTCTGGAACTCTATTGATTTTCAAGGTCAAAGGTCAAGCTCACCAGGTCAAATTTTTTACCAGGTAACAAACATCCTTGTGAACACTCTAGAATCAACATCATTCAATGGATTTTTACCAAACTTGGTACATACTTAGTCCATAAGAGAATCTGGGACCCTGTTGATTTTCAAGATCAAAGGTCAAGGTCACCGGGTCAAATTTTTAGGCTAGGGGATACGCCACGCTTTGCATTGCCCTTGTTTCTATTGAATTACTGAATTATTGAATTATTGAATTATTGAAGTACATCGATCAGGTCATCTGAAGACACCCTAGTGAAACAATGGTCATCTTGGGTCATTTGTACGCAATTAACAGAACTCTTTTAAACAAGGTGTGTTGATTTCTTCCGAATTTTTTTTTTTAAGATGAGACGATTGTTTATATAAATTGAAGGCCCTTGATTTAACCGTTACATTATGTAATAGTTTGTCAGTGACTTTCGGCAGTTCGGTTTTCTCTGGTTTTCTGCACCAATAAAACTGACCGCCACAATATCTATGTAGCTGAAATATTGTTGAAAGTGGCTCTAACCCATATGCGGGAGCAGTTACCTTATTACTCTCAAGGAGTAGAAAATTTATAGTGGCAAAATTTAAGTCGTCTCTTTTATCATAAAGTCTGATAGAAAATTGACCATCGGTGTCAAGTTGGAGGTAAATGTGGAGAAATGAGACAGAGGAAGCTGTTTATGTTGTGTCTTTTATCTCCAGGTGTTCGTTTTAGTTGAAGAACTCGTTTTAGTTGAAGAACTCGCATTGCACAGCACCTTTTGGTGATTTGATGTGACTCCTCCGTGAGGCTAACCTCTATACCATTAAAGGTGGTACAATGTAAACACATTTGTAATTTAGAGGATATAATAATGTGTTGACAAAAATAGTGTTGGTAGTAGCTGTCTTCTATTGTGGTTCAATTTTCATTAGATCCTGGTTTATAGTGAATTGAGATTGATTTGCCAGAAAAGTTTGAAGATACCAAAGGGGTAATCACATGGACTTACTTAGTTACTAATCACAGATAGGTATACCTGAGTATACTATTTCTACCTTGCCAACAGGACAATGTCTACTTCCCCATCGAATATATGATGACCCAACTTCTGTTGCTGAAAATAAAAGGAGTATATATATATATTTTTTTTTTTTTTTTTTCATTATATTATAATTTATTCAAAATCTCCTGTTTACAATAACCTTGATGGCGCAGGAGCGCACATTAAGGGTCCCTGTTTTACATCAATTTCACTTGTCCAGGGGTAGCAAGTGAAAGCTTTTAAATCGTGTGCAATTATAATACTTATGCAGTTATCTGTAAAGCCGATGGGGAAGATTAACCTGCCATTCTGTCGTCATTTATAGGTACGATTACACCTCTGTTTATGGATACACAGATCATGGGACATTTAAGCAGATGTCATGGTGTTTTTGATGTGTCTTTCCGCAGCGTTATTAACAGGTCGTAATTTCCCGCATTACTCGGATAACACTTAACTTTTTCGAATATCCACGCCACTCCATACGTGAAGTGATTATTTAGTATACAAGGGTGACGTACTCGTATATCAAGTGTATTTGATACTGCTAAAGATATGCATTAATTTGCCCGATATGTGAACATGTATTTGTATGGTAATTTCTATTGAACATGACGATGATTTTGTTTGAACCGTGGCGACTTCAAATAGCGACTGCCTCTTCATCGAGTACAGCGTTTACACAGTGTGTTTAGTTGTGTAATGGTTGGTTTGCTCGCCTCGCGCGCAGAAGATCGTGGGTTTGATCCCAACATGCGGACCGTTGTTTCATTCTAACCCAACATCATGATCAGTGGCGTAGCTAGACCTGTAATGATGTGGAAGCACAAAATTGGGGCGAGGTGTCTGGGGGTCGTAAGAGGCCCCCAGTGGGTCCAGGGCAAAGCCCCCCGGAAGCTCTGAGATTTTAGGAAATAGGCACTGAATTTGAAATAACAAAGTTGGTTGGATTTTGTTGGTAAGTTCAAAAGTTTTGCTTCAAACTAAAAAAAAAAACGTGTCATATTTTCATGTTACGAAGAGAATATATAGCCGGTCGAAAGTACAAATGCAATCAAAGTCAAGCTTGGACCTAAATCGCCATCAAATATGATGAAAATATAAAGTGCACAAATTCGATTTGTGTGCAGTAATTATGCAAATTTGAATAATGAGGAATGAGAATTATTGGAGTTTAAGATTACACAAATTATGTAACCGTAAGTGTTGTGAACGGACGAACAGACGGAGTGGGAAGACCACTAGACTTGTTGCTGTTGCGGACGGACGAACGGACAGACGGACGGACGGAGTGGAGCGCTTCCTAGACCTGCTATCGCCGTTGGCGACGCAGGTAATTATTTCTACAATCCATGTCGTCATTCTAACAAATAATCCATGACGTTGTAATGTTTACAGAGTATACTGATATCTATTTGTTTTTGACGAAATCTACGTTATATTTTGTACTTTTTGGGTTTCCATTTTACGTAAAAATCGTACCACAATATTCAAAGGAAATTTGCAACAGTTACTGTCTTATATGAGTTTAAGCATAGAACTCGTTTGTGACAAAACATCCAAACAGGAACTTCCATTTATGAGAGAGAGGAATATCTAAGTAAAAGATAGCTATGCATCCGACAAAGGCATTAGTCAAGTTTGTATACACAGTAGGCGGGACAAGCACAAACAGCAAAAAAATACAAGGAAACAACACTGTACTAAAACTGGATATCCGCAAACTCCTATAAAACTGCGAGTTTATATTAGGTGCACCGAAATGATGAGCATGTCCTACTTTGCATACGACACCCGTCATATTATATCCAGTAGTCGAAGCCGGTGATACGTCAGTATATGAGACAAAAATAGCAGATTTGATTTTCTATCAAAGGATACGGACACCCAGTAATGTTGTCAGAATCATTTAGTCATAGTTTTTCTCCGAGTTTTATAAAACTGATGTAGCTGGAATTGGATAATTTTGAAATTGTTAACTATATTTTCTTTAATAAGCTCTTCTAGATCTAGAAGGTCTATATTAATTTTTTCTCTATTTGAGAGATCAGTTTGTTTAGACTTACTCTTAAAGAAATTTAGACATTATTAGTGTCCATATGGAGAGCACCTTCATGTATAATTTAATGCACTCTATGATATTAATAGAATCTGTGTGTAAGTTTATCTACAGTTATGATATCAATTTGTTACACAGGTCTGGATGCACTCACTGAAACCTTTTATTAATAGTTCTATGTGTTAATTTGATTTCTTTGTTTTTAATTTTATAATCCCATTCCCTGCGAATTTAACCCTATTGATCAATACGTCTTATTTAAAGATCAATGTACCTGAATGTGAATTTAAACTGGGCAGCTTTATCCCACATTTGGGATAACAACTGAAGTTTAACTGCATCTAGGTACGCAAGTTTACAGGCAGAATCTGACGGGCTTGGAACACCTTCTATGACGCTCTCCACTTTTTCCGGGCTTGAATTTTCAGAAGCCGAAGGGCCTGCTTTCGGTTCGAAAAAGGAACTTATCTTTCTTTGCATTGTTGTTGTCACTCAGTTTCCATTCTCTATCCAGAGTTGTCGTTCCTGCTACGCTACACAAGATCTCTGTCAACGCCCAATACTTACAAGATTTTTGTAAAATTTAGAAACAGTAAAAAAATTTACTTAAAATTCTTTTAATTATTGTACATATCAATAAAGATGAAAATAAATCACTCATTTTAAATCAATTCTCTCTTTAAAATGATTTGTGATTGTTTTTAATTCCGCCTCCGTAAAATAGTTCTCCAAGAAGTGGGGGGAAAATCAATTTTTAAGAGAGAATTGATTTGAAATGAGTGATTTATTTTCATCTTTATTGATATTTACAATAATTAAAACAATTTTAAATAGATTTTTTTTACTGTTTCTACATTTTACAAGAATCTTGTAAAATGAGCGTTGACAGAGATGTTGTGTAGCGTAGCAGGAACGACAACTCTGGATAGAGAATGACTCAGTTTCATCACTCAATGTAAATAAAAACCTTAAGGGGCCGGAGTAGAGTAGTATCAGTTCCGGAGCTAAATTCAAACGGCATACTATAACGTGAATATTGTTTAACGTACTTTTCCACGACGTAAAAAAATAACACACTAACAATACACAAACTGTATACACACGATTCTTCTATATCTATATTTGTTCTCTGTTGTCGTCCTCTCTCTCTCTTTCTCTTTCTTCTTCTTTTTTGTTGCTGTCAAAATGATGTGGAAGCACGTGCTTCCGTGCCTCTGCGTAGCTACGCCACTGATGATTTAGTACAAAACAGGCATATGATCATCATCATCTCATCAAAATGTATTTGTTCTCGCCATGACACAAAATTGCTTATTTGATGTTAAGCAACAGTCAATCACTCTAAATAAGAAGAGTTTGAAGATACCAAAGGGGTAATCAGAATCCATATATCGAAGAAGAGCACACAACACAACAGCCAAAAGAAAAGGTACAAAAGGACAAACAACGACCTACAAAACATACATATAAAACTAAAGACCGAATAACACGAACCCCATTAAAAACCGGCGGTGAACTCATGTGCCCGTCGTGTTAATATAGTTACAAATCCGGTGATAAGTCATGAATGAGGAAAGGATTGGGAAGTACTTACGACAAGTGGAACATATCCGTGGTCATTTGTGACACAGATATCCCATAACGGTCAACCAAGTCATGGTGACGACCGTAAAACTTTCGAAGTAATGACTTCAACTTAACTAAGAGGAACCCTTTGTTCTGTAGTTTCATTGCTAGCAGCAACCCTCTATCAAGGAAATCTTGATAGGAACCTCCAGCTCTGGAATATCATATCAACCGAGAGTTTTATACTCCATGTGCAGGTGCTGTCGGAATGCTGTTACATATGAATGGAAAGTTCACAATGGGACAATTGAAATCATCTCTTTTGTCGTAAAAGTTTCGTTCTTAACCGCTTCTCACTGTCAATTTCGGGGTGTATGTCAAGATATGAAGTAGATCTATCTGTATCTGTTGTATCCTTTATTTCAAGCCCAATGGAATGCGGTCAACGAAACCAGCAAACCTGGGATTATTTAGTGAAAGGACATTATCTATATGGCGGAACGTGAAATTAAAGGATCGGGTTAGCTTCTTGTCGTTTTTCTTGAGAAGCCCCTACATGAAGTCTGTCTCATACGGATAAAGGAAGAAGTCGGCGAGAAGAGGAACACAGTTTGTACCCATAGTCATTTCGTAGAAAGAAATAAAAAAGTCTGTCATCTCTGAGTTTTTAGTTATTTTGACGCGTTGTAATTAGATAACGAATTTGATTGGGTACTTGTTATCAATAAACTGTGTTAGAACCAGGATAGAGAATATGCATACAACCGTTTATGTCTTGTTAGAGGCAAACAAATCTCCAATCTTATCCAATGTTTGTCAGTACTTCCGTTTTGTAACCTTACGAGCTGTACTGCTAGAGAGAACAATCCCTACTGATTAGTCGGGGAATAATAATGGAGAGACGAGATTTTGTTTTACTAATGTTAAGGTTTGTGTATATATATACATGTGTACATATATTTAAAAAAATCTCGTCTTGTACCTGTGTCTTCCTTTAGGTTATAACATTAGTGAAACTTTGTCACCATCTTCGTAGGTAAATTGGTGCATACAAATATACGGTACTAAGCAAAGTTTATAAGGGAACGACCATTTAACTTGAAAAGGGGAGAGGGTGGGGGGGGGTTATGGTTTTTTTCTTAAAAAAAATATTCTGATTCCCAATGTTGCTGAAAAAAATATTCTGATTTTGGTGGAGAAAAAAAAATAATAATCTGATTCAGAGTTTTTGTCATATAACCTAATGTTAAATTCTGGAAAAAAAATTTGCGCTTCGCACGACAAAAAAAAAAATTCTAACTCTCGTGTGTCCGAAAAAAAAATTCTAAACGAAAAAAAAAACATAACCCCCCTCCCCCCCTGCAAGTTAAATGGTCGGTCCCTAAATACATTGTACTAAAATGGTAATCGGAAACCGTAAATCAAGTGATGGACAATATAATGACCGAAGGAGAAAAAGACACAACTATCCACACTGCACCATAAAAGCTAGAAGCTGGTCATTTTAAAGTTCTATTTAAGGTTACAAAAGGTGACAAAAAGAACGCATACATGATAATGTTATAGTGCCGATCACTGATAACACGTTTTATGGTTTGGTTTCCTGTTAAAACTAAGCATATAATGTTCGAAAACAGATCATATCAAAAGAACAGGTTTTCTCCACATTTTTTGCACTCCACACGTTATTGTCGAATTTTATATTGTTACAGTCGAGAAAATCGAAGAAAATAATATTCGTACAAGATGTAGCAAAATTATTTACCTTCTGAAGTCGGATTTGGTTGTGTGGTTTGCGTTTCCGTGTGAATGTGGGACAAGACACCTTGCAGACTGGTTATCACCGATTGTTGTCGAATAGAAGTCGTTTGCAAATCAGAAATTGTGCGTTGGAGTTGGTGAATAAGTCCATCCTGCAGCTTATTTGTATTGTCCAGCAAAGAATTCCTAGAGACAAGTTCGGTTATGGTACTGTTCATTCTGTTGACGATTTGTGTTAACATTTGTTGATTTACTTCCAGGTGTGAAATACGAGAGCCAGATGCATCAGTACCGTCGATCAGTAACCGTTTAGACTGATCATTCAATGTTCCTTCGGAAAGAAAAACCAGAATAAAAACGAACAGAACTGTTTTTAACAGATTCATGTTTGTAATCGCTCTTAGACTCGTAATCCTCAATACGATACGAGACAAATTACATCTGTTATTTCTCATAAAAAGCCGGGTTATCAGAACGTCATTCTAACACAAGCAAACAAAATTATAATCTTCATAGTTGGTGTCTCCTTTTGTGTGATTCAACTTTCATTAGGTCCCGGTTTATAGTGGATTGAGACTTATTTGTAAGAAATGTTTGAAGATAGCAAAGGTGTAATCACGTGACTTACTTATCACACATAGTGCATGTTATTGGTATACCCTAGGCCAATGCTCGGATATTTAACACTATTAAGTATCTTTATAAGATTTTGAGTGTTAAGGTTCTCCGAGTCTTTAGAAAGGACTATCAACGTAACATACAGGTTCTATCAAATACATGCAGTTCAATTGATTGTCTTCTATATTTATGTAGCTATTGCATACTCATTCGCACGTAGGCTGTGTTTACTTGTCCATCAGAACCACCAAGACACAAACCCGCAAAGGTCAACACACAAGACAGGCACAATCTGGAGTGAAGTTCTAAAGATTTAATAACACGAACCCCACCTAAATCCGGGGGTGAACTCGGAAATGATTTCAGGGAAGACAGTGTCTACAATTGAGACGGACGACGACAGACCGATATCATAACACGACAGCCAAAATTCCATAGGTCATATAAAAAGTATGACTTTATGAATAGAACTATCCGGAAAATAATATACATTGTTATAATATCCGCTATGCATTCTTTACTTTAAATTTAGCAAAAGTTGAAATGAAAAAATACGAAAAAAAAATATCGTTCCGGAACGTGATTTCTGTTGTCCTTTATATGTATAAATTAACATTGTCGCTAACAGTATTGTTTCAAGTGTGACAGTCACAATAAAGAGTAAATAAGTGAAAACAAGCATTAGTCTTAAAATCCACGGATGAAGTTGAAGAATTTAAGTTTTCGTCATGTTGGTGTGCTTGTGTTTTAAACAGAAACCGGAGGAAATAGTAGTTCGAACAAAGGTAATTTATGGTTTTTCTCCTGTATGAAACTGATTCGTGTTGCTATGGAATAAATTTGAACCGCCCACGTATATTCTTCATATTTTGTTTGTTACACCTATCAAAAAAAAAATAATAATATTATTTTAATTCATGGACGAGCCTGATTACTAATATATTAAATCGAACTGCAAGAATTGTAGGCAGCGACTCGTTGTTGCATGTGCAAATATATGCGTCAGTTAGGATAAACATGAGATTTCACTAATTTGACAACTTACCGAAATTAAAATTAGAAATCTGCTGGTTCTATTTTTATGATCGAGAGGTCAAAGTGAACGAAATGTTACACTAAATGTAGTATATCCTCACTGGGACTATTATATATATAGTCCCAGATCCTCACAAACAAATAAAGTACAATTTTGATTAGAATTCAAATTGTGGGGGAAAAATATCAAGAAAATAACTACATAAATTTATTTTTTATATCATAGATGGGAAACGGACCGTCTGCGGTTGGGGCAAAAGGAACGCCCACGTTATACATACACGGACTGAGTGCTCCAGCTCGAGCAGCATGGATGACAACCAAAGCAGCAGAAATTCCAGTTCATTTAAAATACATAGACCCCTTCAAAGGAGAACATAAAACACCAGATTTTGCTAAGGTATGTCGAAGTGAAACAAATTGTGAAATATCACCCGTTAAAAACCATTAAATTGGCATACGAGAATGCAATGCCGCGGGTATCAGTTTCGATGATTGCTCAATGCTATGAAAGGTATACGAAACAACATAATTGAACAATAAAGTTAAACAGTGAAAGTCTGTCGTTCTTAACCATCCCTCACGGTCAATTTCAACGTGTAGGTCAAGGTATGAAGCATATACCTAGCTGTAGCTGTATTATCCTTTATTTCAAGCTCAATGGGGTAGAAAAAAACCCACTAAACTTAGAATTATTTATTGAAAGGACATCATCTATATATAGAGAAACGTAAAATTAATTAACCGTACTAGCTTTTTATCGTTTTTCTTGAGAAGCCTCTGTATGAATTCTGCGTCAGACGAATAAAGGAACATGTCGACGAGAAGAGGAGCACAGTTGGTACCCATTTGAACACCATCTGTCTGTTGAAAAACACGTCCACTAAACATAACAATTATGTTGTCAATAATAAAAAAAAATCGAGCATTATGATATCATGTTTCAGAGAACGTTTTAGTAGTAGTAGTATCGGAGTGGTTTGTTTTCTGTTTTTGTTGTTGTTTACAAAATGTAACTAGAACTGTGAGTGACCTCACTGAGTGATACCCCCTGCTTGCAGTTTAGTAGGAGTTGCGCTTAAGGTACATGCCCCCCCTTTTTCGTGAAAGTATAAGTTGAATTATCTCCCCTTTTAAATTTTGGACAGCAACCATATTCCTATATGCACATCTGCAGGTAGTGTACTACAAGTGTGGAAAGTTTCATAAAAATCCAATAAACCGTGTAGGAGGAGTTGCGCTTACAATGTACATCCCCCCTTTTTCGTAAAAGTATAAGTTGAATTATCTCCCCTTTTAAATTTTGGACAGCAACCATATTCATTCATGCACATCTGCAGGTAGTGTACTACAAGTGTGTAAAGTTTCATAAAAATCCAATAAGCCGTTTAGGAGGAGTTGCACTTACAAGGTACATGGACGGACGGACAGTATAAGTTGAATTATCTCCCCTTTTAAATGTTGGACAGCAACCATATTCTTTCATGCACATCTGCAGGTAGTGTACTACAAGTGTGTAAAGTTTCATAAAAATCCAATAAGCCGTTTAGGAGGAGTTGCACTTACAATGTACATGGACGGACGGACGGACAGGGTGATTCCTATATACCCCCCAAACTTTGTTTGCGGAGGGTATAATTACAGACAAAGAGAATATATTGTAAGCAGCCGATGCTTAAGCCCATTGTAAAAACTGTATAGAAGTCATGGTCCATGTACCAATGATATTACATGTATATCATTGTTGTTCATATTCTATAGTGCACCTGCAATCCAATTTACGTATATTCTTGCATTAAAAAGAACACTAAAATATATATGAATAGAATCAACACTTCTAGTTCAGGTGGTCCTAGTGTTTGCATTTGATTATTAGATAGAATGTCTTGTTTTTTGTAGAAGCATTTTTGTACTTTAGGGCCTATTTCGATTCGTCCAACTCGCGTACTCTCGAGTTAATTATTTGGCAATTCTGCGCATGCGTCAGTCGGGTACGAATCGAAGCGAGAACGCTAGTGTCGAGTTACTGTAATATGGACGAAATAACTATATTAGATTATTTTGCCGACGAGGAGGATCTTGAATATGGCTTTAATAGATTCAACAACGATATAATTAAAATGTTATGTACTACATTATTATTACCAAGAACTGAAGTACCAAGAATTGTACATTTTACCGAAAATACTGTACCAAATTTTTCTTCTAAAGACTTCCGCAATCATTTTCGCCTTGACAGAGTCACCTTTGAAATAGTTTTAGATGAGATGGCACCGTCTCATACACTAAAGACTTGTTTGCTATATGAAATAGAACAACAGGCTATGCAACAAGTGGACAACAGATATCTCTTTATTCTGTATAAAATTTGTTTAAAAGGGGCATCAAAATGTACATGCTTACCGACTTCATCAGAAAATAAGATCTTAGCAATTTCTGGTGTACATTTAATGGCCACACCGTTAATGTTAAGTTCAGTCATTTCTGTCATCCTGAAACAAACAAAACATGTAAAAGCACATAGAAGCTCTCCGCAGCCTGTTTCTCTTAATGCTGCGACCAGTTCTATGCATGCCTGTAACAAGCCAGAACCCTGCATTTTCAGTGGTTGTGTTATGTCTCCTAATTGTTTTTTATTATATGTTTAGAACTACAAAAAAAAATGTATGTCAAATGCTTTGTTTATTTGGGGATTTTGTGGTGGCTATGATTTCATATTTGACATTTATTTCGGGGCCACATTTAGTGATTGTCATGTGTGTTGGTCTCGTTGTTGAAGGTCACATGTCGACCCCTAGATGGTGGCATTTTTGTCATGTATTTTTGGGATGGTGTCTCATTGATGCATACCCCGTATCCTTTTTTCATATGAATATTTTTTGTCAAGGAACTTGCCGGATTGACCAGTGGGATCATTTGATACACATGTAATTGGCATCCGAATAGAGAAATCATATTTTAGCTGCGAATTTTATTTCAAATTGACCAATTAAGATTTTTGAGGGATCCCCCATATCCCTTTGTTAAAATATATTTTGGCTATGGCGACATCTTTGTTGGTGCACTGGGTCATTGGCCATATATGACCATCAATCTTTGCTGTCGAGTTTAGTTTTGTTTCAGAGAAAAAAATCCTTATAGTGAATGGATAAACGGACGATGTGTCACGCACCGCGAACGGACGACGAACGCCATGTGTGACAAGAAAATGCTCCCATTTTATGCCTTATGGGGAGAAAGAGATATATATATTTGGTAAATTTTGAAAAAGGGAATATATGATCCGCATTAAAAAAAAACAAATTATAAATGTAGTATTAAAGTATGTTAGGATACAAAATTAATTGTCAAATAATAAAAGATGAAATCATTTATTCACTTTAATCAGCAACACATATTTATCAAAGGAAGACAGGTGTCACGATCTTATGTGGTATTATTTGCGTATATTTAGTACTTTGAGGTCAGTTATTAGAGCCCCCAGTTATATGTGAACTGTATTTTACACGCAAATTCTCAGCCAAATGCTTAGAAAACTATTACGAACTATTCGCGTCTTATGTTTTATCATTATTATCATATATCACAGAATTCATTCATATAATGGTCAAAATGCATTAAAACTTGTTTTAGCTTTACACTCACTCTTCGTTCGTCGCCATCTTAACTCTACATCAAACCTGCCCCTGAGCAGGTGTGATATCGAGTTAACTCTTGGAGGGTTAAAATGTAAAACTCGCGTACTTCGATTGCTAATCGAGTTACCCGACTAACCCGAGTTGGACGAACCGAAGTAGGCCTAGTAGTCTGACTAAAAGCATTGATTTACTCAGCTAACTCTGAAATGTGATCTCGTCTGTTGTCATGATTTGCTTAAATGTTCGTTTGAACAGGGAAAAGATCTGGAACATATTTCTGCAACTTGTTCAAGTATGACATACTATAATATTGTGAACGTGTTACAGACAAGATAACAGAAACATATTAAAAAAAAAGAGCATGCTGCTTCGAATTTAGAAAATACTTGTATACCACCCATAAAAAATATATTTAAATGCATTTTTTATTTTGTACCAGATAAACCCTGATATGACACTGCCAACTCTAGTAGATGGGAACTTCTCCTTATGGGAAAGGTAAGCTTTCATCAATGAAACACCTTCACGATATAAAAAGGTTACAAATAGATTATGAATAGTACCGGAGTGAAAAATACATAGGATATTTTGAAGTAAAGCTATCGAATGGATTTCATCAAAATGAAATACAGATCCCATGATATTTAAAGTACCGTAACTTTCATCACAATCTAGTTCAAATTTGATCTTTGATTGCTTAAAAATGTGTCGTCATGGTCGTGATCGTATGGTCGTTGGATCTACAACTACTTATGCAGTCAGTGCATATCACCACTAACGTTGTGAGTTTGAATCACGTTCATGGCGAGGTGTACTCGATGTAGCATTATGTAATAAAATTTGCTAGTGACTTGCGACAGGTCGGTGGTTTTCTCCGTTTTTACCCACCAATAAAACTGACAGCCACGATATAAAAATATTGTTGAAAGTGGCATTAAACACCAAAACCATTACCCCTAATTGTTTAAAGGGTGAGCATTTAAAGATTTAATTGTAATTTCAGATTGCTTTCATCTATTGATCAGTAACACCCAATCTAACTTAGGAGGCCGTCACGATCGTGATCATATGGCAGTTGGATTTACAACTACCTGTGCAATCAGTGCCTATCACCACTAAAGTTGTGAGTTCGAATTCCGCTCTGGCGAGGTGTACTCGATACAACATTATGTGATAAAATTTGTCAGTGACTTGCAGCAGGTTGGTTGTTTTCTTTGAGTACACCGGTTTCCTTCACATATAAAATTGACTGCCACCATATAACTGAAATATTGTTGAAAGTGGTGTTAAACATAATACCCTAATCTCAATCTAACTGTAAAAAGTCAGTTGTTTGTTACAACAATTGATAAACTTTTCAGCTCTATCATTGCCTGAACAAGTTACATAATAGGAATTTAAATGATTATATAATTATAGACAAGAGTTAATTCTTGAAATTATAGTATCCATACAGCAGAAAAGAATCCATTTTTGTTAAAGTGTTTAATATCCTAGACTATAAATATATATAACAGACCAAATGTTAAGTTTACTTCATTATCACTGAATAGCTTTTTATCAACATTATTCAAGTACAATGTGCAAAAAATATTGAAACCAGCTTTTTCCACATCCCTTGCAGAATATTTCAATATTCAATTAAATTCTTACTGAATTGTGTATTTTGCATGTCAGTTCAACTTTTCATTATTATTTTTAGTCGGCCTGTGATGCAATATTTAGTGAGTAAGTTTGGAGGAAGACATTCCTACCTCTATCCGAAAGATTTACAGAAGAGAGCTATAGTAGATAGACTGTTGTATTATGATCTAGGTTCTGTATACAAGACAGTTACAGAATATATGGTAAATATCTGTAAAATGATGTTTTAAAATCATCTGGTGGTATGGAGTGAGGAGCTTTACTAGTTCTCTATTTAAGATGGACACAAGACTGACATAAACCAGACTGAAACAGATGGGAT
>MJUT01023153.1:376173-389942 GCA_002080005.1 Gigantidas platifrons
AAAGACTAGAAAAGAAGTATGCCCCCGCACTTGATAATTATGGACAAAGTTGTTTTGTTAGGAGTGATTTTTTAAAAATGAAGTGTGTCTGTAAGACACAAATGATGCCCCCGCCTGACCATAAGAAATTATAAACAAGTCAAAAACTGTATTAGGAGCCATACAAACCATGTTTCCATTATGTAGCTAGTAAGTAGGAAATGAAGTCCAACTACCTGTCATTTTGCGAATATTTGACAACCACCCCCCTTCCTCCCTCCAACATTTCGTCGCGGGGCATAAAAAGTCCAACTACCTGTCATTACCAAATATTTGATGAAAATCAAAATCCTGTGGACATGCACACCTTCATTATGTGTATAAACATCCTACAAAATATTAAAGCTGTAGCTCCAAAACTGTAGGAGATAGCCAGACAACCCATGTATTTATACCCGGAGTCCAACTACCTGTCATTTTGAGAATATTTGAAGAAAATCAAAATACTGTGGACATGCACACCTCCATTATATGTATAAACATCCTACAAAATATTAAAGCTGTAGGAGGAGATAGCCGAACAAACCATGTATCTATATCCGGACAAGGGTAAATAAATATGCCCCCTCCCCGAGTCTTTGTCGCAGGGGGCATAAAAATGATACCTACTAGTTACCAACTTCAACAGGGTTAAAGCAAACAGGCAATAATAATCTTCAAAATTTAAATAACAATTATTTTTTTAGATGAAACTGAAAAATGGAATGTTATAAGTGTTGAGAAGATCATTGTGTATGACAAATCAAAGGTTTCAATCTTGAACAGTTTTCAATTCCAGATATTTTATTTTATGCAGAAACATATGGAAGTGTACTGTCAATTTCTTTGTAAGAGCTAATACACAATTTGATATAGATGTAGTATATAATGAAATTTGAATGGTGATCAACAGCAGTAAATATTGATCAATGCTAAGTACACTGTAGTGATTTTGTTCTCTGCTATATCATGGCACGAAAAATCACAATTTGAGACATAAAAATATTTGTTTTTTCTCTGGGAAACCCCATTTCCTCCACTAACAAACCAGGACACCACAATATAACTGAAATATTGTTGAAAGTGGTGTTAAATGACAATTATCTAGAAACCAGTGTGTCAGCTATATCTAAAGAATATCTCCTACATTAAATCATCTTCAATGTAACTTTAGAGCCAGGTCCTTTCACAGAAAATGTTATTATTGCATTAGTATGTCCGTTGAGTGTTAATCTTTATGTTAATTTTTACATATACATGTACATGGTATGTCCATTTTTGTTCCAGACACTTGTAAAAATGGGGCACGGGTGGCTCAATGAGTTAGGTCGCTGGATCTAACAACTCATACAAGCCTATCACCAATACGGCGTGGGTTCGCACCCGGCTTTGTAAATTACAAAAACTCGACTCGCAGTCGCAAGTGATAAAGTTTACCAGTTGCTTGCCCATGGTCAGTGGTTCTCTCCGGGTACTCTGGCTTCCTCCACCACTAAAACTGGTCGCCATGATATAGCTGAAATATTGTTGAAAGTAAAAATCAAATCATCAAATCACTTGTAAAACAACGAAACTCTCTCTTGGACAGTACAGCCCTGCCATGAATTAGTTAGGTCAAAATTAGTGCAAGAGATAATTTTGTTATTTAAAAATCGACCTTTTCTCACATTTTAGTATCCTCAGCTCTTCCAAGGAACACCACCAGATGCAGAAAAGGAGATGGCTATGAGAGCTACATATGATTACCTCAATCGTTTGTTTGATGGTGGTGGCCATTATATAACTGGAGATAATCTAACTATAGCAGATATTAGTATGGCTTCAAACATTTCATTGACTGAGATTAAAGGTTATCGTTTAGATGCTTGGCCTGATTTGGCCACATGGTATCAAAGAATGAAAGCACAACCTTGGTGGCCAGAGTGCAATAAAGGACTGTATGAATGGAAATCAGTGTAGATAAATATAAAAACGAAACCTACAAGTGCATTTCACATTTTCATCAGAAATATTAAGATTGAAATTTTGAAATTCAAAAACTGCTGCTACTTGTGTATTCACTTGATGTTTATTTCACAGCTTTATCGTATATTTCAGTCATAAATCACTACAGCAGTACTTAATGGAATTGAAACTTGTGACAAGTCAGTGGTATTCACTGGGTATTCTGGTTTCCTCCACCAATAAAACTAACTGCCACGATATAACTGAAATATTGTTGAAAGTGGCATTAAACACCATAAACCGAACCAAATCATCATTCATAAAAACTCTGAAAAGTTACTGAAAATTTTAAATATTGACTTTTTGTCTAGTAGTTTATGGTGAACATATTATGACAGATTTATAGTTTGTTCAATAAATTGAGTGTTGTTTTTTTTTGGTCTTGGTGGCATTGTTTATATCTTTTGTCAATAACTTGAAACAGTTGCAACTCATATAAATAATGCCAGGAAAAAGTATGAACTGAGATTGAGCCAAATGTTAAAAATTTATGCTACATATTTTTTGAAAGTAGGTTAAAAGTAGAAGCAAAAAAAAAAAATAAAAAAAAAATAAAAAATAAAAATGAATACATTATAGAAAATCAGAATTTCAATTCACTGTTATGACTATTACCTTATCCACCAACAGTGTAATATGTTAATGTGTGTTAAGGGTTTCACTAAATATGAAAAAAATATAATGAAAGTTGTGACAAGAAAGGACATCTTCTACGAATATTTGGCCTTTCAAGAAAGGTAATCTCTCAAAATAGGTTTGTGAAATATATACTATGGAGACTTGTGACATTTTAAAGTGGTCACACAAAAGAGGTTGTCCTCTTAAGACAGGTTTTAAAACATTCTATTGTGATTCTTATTAGATTTCAGCAGTGTCAAGTACTTGCCATTTTCTGTGATATATTTTAGAAATAATAAAACAATATATGCTTGTACATAATAATATATTTAATCAATAAATTATAAAATATACAATGTATTAATTAATCATTCATATTCTACACTGATTACAGATACATGTATATCACAATATCGTGCTAAATTATGAACCTGAACTGTCAGTATCAAATTTCTCATAAATCTGTATTACTTTTCAAGAAAAAATTCACCTAAAATTACATGTTCATGGGATTTTTTGTAGTTTTTATATGGCAATCCAAAACCTCTTGAAATATCCAATCAGAACATAGTATCAAATAAACAAGTACAAAAATGACAATTCTGCAGTACAAGTACAAAACTCTCACTCAAAAGTTTGATGATCATAAGATCTGAGGCATTCTAACAAAAACCACTCAATGTCAACTTTCTCCATATCTACATTTTTATCACATGATATACAAATGTACATCCTAAACTCCCAATGACATACCTCTCATTATATACCACACCGATGAAAAGATATCCTGTAATCTTGTTCATGTGAAAATCATAGACCACGACCCCCACCTCTGTTTCTGCTCAAATAATTTTGACACTGTGGTGAAAAAAAATATACAGTATGATTATTTTAGACTTGTCATCCACTTCTTGACTCTTACTTGGAAAAAAGTCCTGTTTACAGTCTATTCTTAAATTTTGATCGAGAAAAGGAGCCTTTAAATCCGAATAAATTAATTCAAAGATTTGCACATACTCATACAATGTATATCTTAGTTGACATTAAATACCAATCAATCAATCATATATCTCAATACACATTTCATTACAAATAAAATTTCACTTCTACATACTGTCACTTAAACATATACTAAGACATTAGAACAACTTTAACAAAATTAATTGCTTTGGTAACTGAATCAATTAGGATTGTATCACATGGGTGGGATGAATCATCTAAAACACAGTATTTCTGGTTAAAAGAATGGCTAAAGTTATGGTGTTTCACACCACTTTCAACAATATTTCAGTTATATCGTGGCAGTCAGTTTTATTGGTGGAGGAAACCAGAGTACCCAAAACAAACCACAGACCTGCTGCAAGTCACTGACAAACTTTATCACATAATGTTGTATCTAGTACACCTCATCAAGAGGGGAATTCGAATTCACAATGGGAGTGGTGATAGGCACTGATTGCATAGGTAGTTGTAAATCCAATTATCTTACGATCATGACCATGACAGACCTTCTTGTTAAAAGAAATTTTTGTTATAAAAGCCCATATAATGAAATAGTAGTGTTCTACAAACTCTTGTATAAGACACATGTCAGATACAACACATTCAGATGATACTAATTAGGTTATTGGTCTTTATCGTCACTTTCAGCAATTTATTGTGACTATACCAAGCATAATATGGGAGGAAAGTGCCGACAGATATAACAAAACCGTCAGCCATGGATAAGTTTCTCTAAACGGTTAAACTTTATTGCTTGTGGTGGGTATTAGGGTGGAAATTCACATTGGTGGAGTTAGGTTTGAGGTAAACGACCTTACCTCTGGGGCACCCATGGACATGAAATGATTATGTGTTACAGAGATGACATAATGCATTTCAGTCTCCTGAAAAAAAAAACCTGCAGACACTAAAAAAATATATTTCGTGCAAAATGTTGTTAATAAGATGCTTATCATCTTCATTTGTAAACACAAATAAAAACATCATACAACTCGCTAGGTACTGCATCACACACATCAATCAATAAGTGATGGTATGCAATGGAGATTCTTTCTGTAGAACAATGCTGACCTGATACAAACAGTTGTATTATCAAAATATTTACTTCAAATTATTTAACAATTGAAAATTATTTGTTGAATAGCAAAAACATTATATTATAGATAGTTGGTTTTTATTTTATCTACAACAAAAATAATAGCAATTGAATATTGTATAAAGATATAAACAATTTATTTTGGAATATTTTTTACAAGTCTTGTTCACGAATATTATTTACTGTAAATTCACAATTTAATGCAATGCTTTTTTTTTAATTAATTTAAAACAGATGACATGACCAAGTTCACATTACTTAAACATCTCAATTAAGATAATTAACCTCATACATTTTATTTCTTTTTTACTATAATAGCAATCAAACTAATTTAACCTTGCATTTTCATCTGTGGTTCTTGATTCACATTCATAAGTGCACATATTAATTTGTGAGCTTACAGTAAATTTTGACATAATTTCATTCCTCTAGATTCTTTAATAAAATGAAAATGACTACCTTTTATCCCATTTTCTTACTTACTGGAAAAATGTAGAAGAAGGTATACAAGTAGATGGCTATTCTGAAATGGTAGCTTAACCATTACACAATTTTATTTACCAACCATACTTTTTCCAGACATCATTAAGTTGTAAAAACATCCCAAGGCCACAACATACAAAATAGATTTTCAAGCCCCACATGCATTGCATTTAATACTGTTGTGTTAATGCTTTTTACTTCCATTTTACGACTCTAACCTCTTTACTCCCCCTCCCCCATCTTTTTACTATTAAAAAATCACTGTTAATTTTCAGGATAATCTTGTCACTTTCTTGCATAACGGCTGTTTTTTTCTTCTTCTAAATCGCCATCATAAAGAATCAATATGACTTTCAACATAGTACAATTATCTTTAATTGCCGAAATCAACTTAGACATCACAGCACCAATAGTGTAACACAACACATTGAATACAGATTAAAATATGAAAAAATACTACCCATCTGAATTATCCCCTCCACCCCCACAAAGAAAAGTACTTGAAAAAAAAAAAAAAAAATTTAAACTGCCTAATGGACATCCTTTTTGAAATCTAAATTTGTTTACAATATCAACAGGGTACTTGAAGTAATAGTTATGATATTTATTTTTGTTCCAACCATACAATATTTAACACATGCAGGATCACAAAATATCTCTCGTGTTTCATCTGTGTAAGTTACACAGATAGATTCCTGGAAAATCGTCTGTCATTTGTGTGCATAATGTTAGTCATTGCACATACTGTATACAAGAAAATCATTCCAGTGTCCTTTGATTATCTTAAATCAGCAACTTCTACTCTTTCTGTATCTACTATTTTAGCATGTGAGCTGTCCTGTAAGAGAAAATACTTATCAAATATCATATTATTTTTATGTTATTTTCTATTTATCAAATCAAATGGTATTATGGGAATGTGTTCATATTCATCTAAATGAAACTAGAACTGTCCACATAGCGGGACTAATACCCCCCGCTCCACTCTGACTGTGTCCAAGATTATTGAAAACTAAGTCTACACGGAAAATATATTATTTGTCAAATTATAATGTTTAACACATTCAACAAAAATAAAAACATCGTAGCATAAAAACTGTAAGAG
This sequence comes from Gigantidas platifrons, assembly GCA_002080005.1. NCBI lineage: Eukaryota > Metazoa > Mollusca > Bivalvia > Mytilida > Modiolidae > Gigantidas > Gigantidas platifrons. The sequence goes on from MJUT01023153.1 coordinate 382,500, forward strand.
GAGTTGCACGGACAAACCATGTACCCTTTCAGCCAAATTCACAAATAAAAAAAAATAACTAAGTTCAACAATCTATATTTTTAGTAAAAATGCACAAAAATCAAAATCCTTACCACATGCACATCTTTGATATATGTACAAACAATCTACAATATAAAAACTTGCACGGACAAACCATGTACCCTTTTAGCCAAATTCACCAAAAAAAGACTAAGTTCAGCAATCTATATTTTTGGTAAAAATTCATGAAAATCAAAATCCTTACCACATGCACATCTTTGATGTATGCACAAACGATCTGCAATATAAAAACTTCCTAGCGTAAAAACTTTAGGAGGAGTTGCGCGGACAAACCATGTACCCTTTTTGCCAAATTCACCAAAAAAATGACTAAGTTCAACAATCTATATTTTTGGTAAAAATGCACAAAAATCAAAATCCTTACCACATGCACATCTTTGATATATGTACAAATGATCTGCAAAATTAAAACTTCCTAGCGTAAAAACTTTAGGAGGAGTTGCACGGACAAACCATGTACCCTTTTTGCCAAATTCACCAAAAAATGACTAAGTTCAACAATCTATATTTTTGGTAAAAATGCACAAAAATCAAAATCCTTACCACATGCACATCTTTGATATATGTACAAATGATCTGCAAAATAAAAACTTCCTAGCGTAAAAACTGTAGGAGGAGTTGCACGGACAAACCATGTACCCTCTATGCGGACAGACAGACGGACGGACAGACAGACAGGGTGAAACCTATATACCCCCCCAAACTTTGTTTGCGGGGGGTATAATGAAGACTGCTATATAGTTTAATGGTAAAATTATTCCCCACAGAAAAATCTCCACTTATTTGAATGTTCGAAAGAAAACTTTGGTCAAGCATTAATAATTACTAATAATTTGCTACTTATGTCACTGCTATGTATTGTTTATTTTATGTAGCTTTCTTGTTTGACAATTTGGACTACATATTATACTGAATATGCCTTATCAAATAAAACACAGTGAAACTTATCCGAACCAAATGTCCTTCTGACCAACTTTTTTGTTTGGAATAGACAGGTTTACAGAGGATAAACTAACAAAATATTCCTTCATGGTTCTACTTGGACATGTTTCACCATATTTGAATATTAATTAGAGGTGATGACGAGGAGGTATAGGTCTTACAATTCCACTTCTCATCAGTACTGACTTCAACCTCCAGTTCATTGAAATTATCCCATTCCTGTAATTGTTGTATTATATTTGGATGAGCTTAAATTAGCAGAGATTAGCTATTATCTATATGACCTTTTCAATTTAATTTCTCAAATTTATTTAGGGGTCCGGGTGGCTCAATGAGTTAGGTCGCTGGATCTAACAACTCATACAAGCCTATCACCAATACGGCGTGGGTTCGCACCCGGCTTTGTAAATTACATTAAAGGGTACACTCGACTCTCAACCGCAAGTGATAAAGTTTACCAGTTGCTTGCCCATGGTCGGTGGTTCTCTCTGGGTACTCCGGCTTCCTCCACCACTAAAACTGGTCGCCCTGATATAGCTGAAATATTGTTGAAAGTGGCATTTAACACCAAAAATCAATCAAATCGAATGTATTTAAAATAAAGAAAGATAATCTTAAATCTGCTGAAGAAAAACAATACAAACCTCAAACAATGGTGGAGTTTTTGTATGCTGATGAAATCCTTTTTCTCTACATGTTCCTATTTCTACTAGTCCCCTTTCTATGGAAAGGGAAAATACCCCAGTTCTGAAAAAATACAGAGTATTGTTATAAAGGAAATCTAATGAATCTAAAGAAAATGACCATTCAATAAAAACCTTAAAGGAAGTGATATACACAACAGAATAGTATTAAAAATGCAGCTCCTTAACTTTTTTTTCGTATTCTGTATCAAATTAGATCTTTGTGTTCATGTACTTCCATACTTCTTGGCATTTTTGCTGCAGTTGCGAGCTGCAATTCCTAAAATAACAATTTTAACAAATATTTTTGGGGCCCAGCCACTGACTGCATATAAAATAATAAAAAATTCAGTATCCATCTGAGCTACTGTCTGAAAGTTTTCAGTGGCCCAAGACAAAATGTTAGTGGTCATCGGCTACTGGGCCCTTGTTCATTTTCCCCCCTGTTGTAGTGAATGACAAAGCATTTTAAGCTATAGCAGGATTATGTATTTTGTTGAAGAAAATAAAAAACAAAAAACAAAAACGATGACATCATCAAAAGATATCTAACCATTGATATAAATATACTGATGATTTTTTTGTTATGTTTTGTTGTTATAAACATTGAAATTAAATTCTGCAAATTGTGTTTATACTTAACACATATAACCACTAGCATTTTACAGAAACTCACTCATTAAATTTGGGGGAACAGACTATAGCTAAAGCTTCTGGTAACATAGCCTGGTATCCATACTGATTGTGCATATCAACACTGGACAGGAAAGCAGTCTGGCTTGGATGGGTCTGAAAACAAGAAATAATTTAACGTGTATTAACAGTAAATATGTGAGTTTGATTGCCACACATGGTGAGGTGTACTTTATACATCTCTATGTGGTAAAAGTTTGTCTGTAACTTGAGACAGGTCAGTTATATTCTTTGATTACTCCTGTTTCCACCTTCAAGAAAATGCACTTCTACAATATAACTGGAATATTGATGAAAGTGGTGTTAATCACCAATATCATACTCTTACCTATTATTACGTGATGATTTCCGTATTGGCCTAGTTATTAGTTCGAGGGTAGCTGCATTGGCCTGAGGCGAAGCCGACGGCCAATACAGCTGCCCGAGGACTACGGTAATAACTAGGCCAATACGGAAATCATCACATAATGATATATTTATTAATTAACCATAAAATTTTTATCTTATAATGAGTATTTATAAAATTGATATATTTATTAATTAACCATAAAATTTTATCTTATAATGGGTATTATAAAATCATAAACTCGGCCAATATAAAAAAAAAACTAAGCCAATATCGATATTGGCTTAGTTTTTTTATATTGGCCGAGTTTATGATTTTATATTGTAAAGACAGTTTAGGTTGTATTGACAACAATAACATAGAGTTAATTAATAATTACTAATATTATGTTCAAAGTTATATATGCCAGTAGAAATTTCTTTTTTTGGTTACCTGCATACAGATTTAATTTTCAATGTGACCTTCTTTTTTTTTTAATCATCAACTGTTGGCTATCTATCAGATATTTATTTTAATTAGAGGTTCAGTGGGTTGAGCCTGTGCCACTCACATTTTATTTGTTTTGAGGAAACTTTATACAGAACCTTCCATAGGTATTTCCTACCAAATTTCAATTAATTTGGCCAAATGGTTTTAGAGAGGAATTTTTTAATTGGTCTATCACAAACAAGAACTGCCTATGGCAGCTATATTAGTTGTATGATCTGCATGAAATATGGAAATTGTGTACAGGATCTCCCATACAACATTCCTACAAAGTAACAATCGATTGTGCTTCCTAGCTTCAGAGGATAAGATTTTTAAAATTTCAGCCAATCAGAAACAAGAATTGCTCATGGTGACCATGTTTTTTGTCCAGTCAGGATGAAATGAGGAAATCTTATAAAGGACCTTCCATAGATGCTTCCTGTAAAATGTTGCTTTATTTGGCAAAATGGTTTCAGAGGAGAACATTTTTAGAAATTTTACCAGAAACAAGAATTGCCTATTGCAGCCATGTTTACAGATCGGGACGAAATCAGCAATCTTAAAAGAGGACCTGCCATAGATACTTCCTACCAAGTTTCAGTTCATTTGGCTAAGCAGTATCAGAAGAGAAGATTAAAATGTGAAAAGTTAAGGAACGACAGACGCCGAGTGATGGCAAGAGCTCACATTGCCTTTGGCAAGGAGAAATAACAAAATCAAAAAGGAAAAAACAACTTTCCTTTTAACTTACATGTATCCAACCTAGAGTGATTAAGTCCCTTGGTTCCTGGAAAAGGAAAATGTCCTCCTCGTCTTCTGCTACACATGTATCAGATGTACCAGACTGCTTTGGTATTACAAGATGTGTTATCACAAATGCATTATGTCTCTAAAGTAAAAAAAAACAGCATTAATTATAAATTACTGTTTCATATATTTAAGTTTCAATATAATCATATAAAATTCCTGGGGCTGTTGTGGTCATGATCGTATGGTAGTTGGATTTACAACTACCTGTACAATCAGTGCCTATCATCACTAAAGTTGTGAGTTCAAAGCCCATTCATAGCGAAGTCTACTTGATACAACATTATGTGATAAAGTTTGTCAGTCACTTGAGACAGGTCAGTGCTTTCTCCACCAATAAAACTGACCACCACTATATAACTGAAATATTGTTGAAAGTGGCATTAAACACCATAAACCAAACCTATATTCAAATTTCGGTATACATGTATATTATATAAAATTCTTAATCTTATTTTATTGCAGATAATTTTGTTTCTTAATCAAAAGTTGCTTCTCATACACATTTATAAACTCTCAACTCTTTTACAATTCAATTGCTCAAGATTTTGTTGGCCTGTCACTGATTAGTTGCTTGAACTTCATGGCATGATTTGATATTGAATATTGTTAGCCGTAACATGAATGCATTCTTTTCCTTTGATTTCTTTATGGTTTATGTACCAGAATGTAAGCAACAGCTAAGAACTATGAAATAATACATGCAGATACGAGATATTGCACACTTTACATCTGGGCTGTAGTTTTCTTACCCTCAGAAAGCCGTGCAATAATCAATGACCTAGATGTTATATTGCATGGCTTCATGTTACAAATCATTTATACCACGGTTTTCCGAGTTAAACGGTTAAACAATCGAACGTGAAACATGAGAAAACCATGGTATAAATATTACAAATATCTTTTCAGTTTCACAAAATTAATATGTTGTACAGATTTTTGTTATAAAATGGGTATTTTTTTATGTTGTATATTATTAAACATGCAAATTAGACCTCAATAACAAAATAAAGGTAAATTCTGCAAACCTTTTTTATTATGCCTTAGGTATTGAGAAATCATGTGTATAAAATAATATTCAAAATATTTATATTATAGAGTTAAATATAATACATAAAATATATTATTGATGGGTTTTTAACATAAACATTAGCAACTTGATACAACAATATGTGATAAAAGTTTGTTAGTGACTTACGGCAGGTCGGTGGTTTTCTCCGGTTTCCTCCACCTATAAAACAGACTGCCACGATATAACTGAAATATTGTTGAAAGTAGCGTTAAACACCATAACCCTAAAACAAACTTAGCAGTATTTCAGCTATATTGTGGCATCATAAAACATACAGGAATTCTCAAAATATCTTTGTAGAAAAAGTGTGTGTAATAAAGAACATTTAATAAATAATTACATTTGTATTGTGCAACAAGAAATATAAAAAACTATGAAAAACTAGTAAACACATTTTCTGAGAATGTAAGAGATGAGCACCTGTATTATGGCCACTTTTTACTTACAAGTTTTCCTGCTAGAATGCCACAAGTTTCTACATTTTTAAGTGTATTATGTTCAGCTTTGACTAGAAATTTTCTTGGTAGATCTGCTGGTATGATTACATCTCGTAAACCAAATTTGTTTCCACTAGTAGTACCAATACTTGTAAAATGTTCAAACGTTGGAGGCTTAGTGCTTCTATCAAATGACGGAACTGATGATCTGAAAAAGAAAATTGATTTGTATAGATCCACTTTCAATATGGATATTGGCAGCCATTACAGATTTTTTTTTTATTTGTACATTCAGATTGTTTTATTTTGATGTAAGTGTGTTTTCTTTCTATGGGTCTTGAAGGTGTTTAAGTTAATAATACAATTTGCTTACACCACAATATAGCTGAAATATTGCTAAAGTTGACGTTAAACACCAATCAATCAACCAACCAACCAACCAATCAATCAATCAATCAATCAATCATAAGCCATTATATATATTTTTAAATAGTCAATGAATGAGGTGTTCAAATGTTGGATTAGATGTCTTAAAAATCACAAACCACCACGACAGCTGAAATATTGTTCAAAGTGGCATTAAACACCATAACCCATCCCTTAAAAATCATTAAAAAAATGAAGATTAAACATTTACTTATAAGGGCAGGTAAGGAGGGAGACACTAATTCTGACATTGATCAAAGGGGAAAGGTCACTAGTAATAGATTTGGCATAATAGGTATGGACTGCCAATAAAAACTACATCCGACATGCCTTTAGATTTTTATAAATTTCCATATTTTTCTCTCATCCAGGCCAAAAATGATTTAGAAAATGAATATAGAAGTGTCACTTATATAACAGATTGTTGTAATAGTATTAAGATAATATCTAGTTTGGTTTAGGTTTGGGTTATGGTGTTTAACACCACTTTCAACAATGTATCAGTTATATTGTGGCAGTCAGTTTTATTGGTGGAGGAAACTGGAGTACCTGGAGAAAACCACCGACCTGTCCAGGGATGCAAATTAACTATTTTTTCACAGTAGCCAGCTGGGCTACTGACTTCTAATTTCTAGGGGCCCAGCTAATTTTTAAGGGCCCAGTTTTATTTTTCAGTCGATGAAAAAGAAAAATCAAAACATTTGGACCTGAAATACAGGCTTTTTAAATACTTGTAGCAGTATGAATTTTTATCTTCGTCTGTCTTCCTCTTTTGTGGAGGTTTTATGCCACTGATAAACTCCCACATTTTCTAAACAAGAATTAACTACCTACTTATAATTTAAACTCTTAAAGGGGAATGGGTACACAAAAAAGGTTTCCAGAGATTTTGAATTAATTTGTGTGATAGATCCAGCAATAATTAAATTTAATCAGGTCTTGTCCTGATCTGACCTAAAAAAAAATCCTAATTTTGTTAGGAATGCATTTTTTGTGATGTCAAACTTGTCTATAATGACGTTTGATGGCAATTTAGTAAGCAGTCTTTATGTGACTGCCAGTCGGCATACATATATAATGCACAGTATAGGTATCCAGTTGATGTAATGAATACAGTATATGTAAATATCTGTGTTTACTTAAAAGGTAAAAGGTAAAATATATTTAGGTTTAAAAATTTCAACATCATACACAAGTGTTTAAAAATTTCTCGTTAATTTAAAAATAAACATAAAACTGCCTTCATTAACTGAAACTTCAATCCACTCATTGTAACTGCTGAGAACTTTCTCACCAAGGATAGCCCATGAAAGCCATTCAGCTTATTTCCAATGGGGTCCTTTATAAGTATCAGCTTAACGTTCAAGTGGATATTAAAAGATCAACATGAGCGGGTAGAGGGATTACTTAATTTTAAAATAAGTACATTATCTATAAAAATATATATAGATATATAATTGTCATTATTATGATATGACACGTCTTTCC
>MJUT01023153.1:399413-432116 GCA_002080005.1 Gigantidas platifrons
CAAATTTGGTCCAAATCAGTTCAGTGGTTTCAAAGAAGAAGAAGAAAGTATGAAAAGTTTACAGACGCGGACGACGACGACGGACGCAAAGTGATGACAAAAGCTCACATGACCCTTTGGGTCAGGTGAGCTAAAAATGTGATTGAGTAGTTACAGAGAGAATATCTTGAGAAGTTGGATATTACCTTTCTTATTGCAGAAATATCTGCTGGTGGTGCCGTTTTAAAATCTGGATGCTTAGGTAACTTCTCCACAAACAATCTAAAATATATAATAACATATTGTCAGTTTTTTGTCTATTAATTACTTTGCCTTTCACTACAAATTTTGACAGGGGGAGATTTTATAATTATAGACGGAGAGAAAATTCGGCCGAAAGTCAGAAGGCCCCCAGTGGGTTCAGTGAAAAGCCCTGGTAAGGGTGCAAGTGGAAGCACCTCAGCCGATTTTTGATTTGGTGAATTTTGACTTGCTTTTGAGGGTGTTTCCTAACTTTAAAACATTTTCTTGACCATTGAACAATTTTTCATTGAGAATGATTTCTCAAGATTAACAACCATCAGTCATTTTCCATTGTTATTTCTGAGAAAGATGTCACATGGTTCTGCAATTTTTCAGGTCAAAGATAAATGTACAAGTTTGGTAGGCAGTAGAAATAAACTTGATCATTCAGAAAAGAAATATGGACTTCCCCTATGATTATGTACTATTGAAAATAAAGATTTGATAATATTGGTGTTTGCTTCATTTCCTTGACATAGTATGAAGTTATATCAGCATTCAGATTCTTTGCAGTTTTTGAATAATTAAAATACCATCATTATGAATTTCTTATCTTAAAGCTTATGTTATCATATTAAATGCACATTTAAATAATGTAATTGTTAATTTGCTAGCCTTTTCTATATTCTTACTGTAATTTCTCTCTTAATATGTTGAAATAAAGTATCCATTTAACTTTTTTTAATAACAGAAAAGAACTTTCAAAGTAAGTAATATTCAAGAATCTGATTGTTAACTTAATGTAACCACAAACCAGTATCAATATGAAATGAAGAATGAAAGTTGTCAAAGACTCGTACATTTCAATAAACTTTTATTTTGAAAATATACAATCACAAATGACCAAACCCCCATAAAATATTTTAAGGGAGAACTCAAGCATGTGCTTCAGAAGGGGAGACAGTTCCTTATATTCATAGTCATAGACATCTGCATATACATAGTCTATAGTTTGACAGATTAGATACTTTTTCATGTTAATGCATATACCACGTGGCATATACATGTATATCCCATGTCCTCAAACAGAAAATCAAAATAATGTCTGACAGGGGACTCTTAAAAATGACTAGGGACATCGAATATTTGCAATATCATTCGAGATATTCGAGTCAGAACTTTAAAAGAAATGTGGCATCTTACTGACCCAGTTCCCGAAATGAACATTTGAGTTTACTGGTCCGAATCAAATTCCTGCAATTTATTTTATATACAAATGTAGTTCTTAATAAATATTTAGTGGTCTGTAGAATTAAACTAAGTTTTACTGGTCTACTCTTGGGCTGGTGCTCATCTTATTCGGTAGTACCCCCTTTTTCCATACCGATACAACGTTACAAGATCAGACCATGCTTACTTTAATAGAAAACATAAAAGTGGGTTATATTCCCTTCACTCTTTCAATCAATTCATTCAAATTATTTTAATCATCTTTTTGATTTTTTTGGACAAAAGTTCAATATTGATTTCTGCCGCTTCGTCCATGTTATAAATGTCATTCGGACCAAAGCTAGTCGGCCTCAAATCTTCCGTTGGAATGATTAAACTTTTATTTGTTATTCCTACTGTGAATCGTAATGTTTTAACATAAAGAAATAATTAATTCTTCCCTTCTTCAGCCTTCGGTCATTGCATATTTATCCTCTGAAGTAAATGAAAGTGCTAGATAAAAATCGGAAGTAATTGAAATATTATAAATGGGACGAGAATTTGAGACCGAAAGAAAAAATTGGCCATCGACTCGTTTCTTTGTCACAGCAGCGCTTTTTCATACATGAAATTAAGGTCAAATCGTAACCAAGCTCAAACACTAAGATTTGTTTTCAATCCCCAAATTATATAATCCCATGTTCACTCCGAGAGTACATGCCGGCAAATGACAAACTTACACAATTAAAATAGAAAAGAGAACTCAATGTATTTTTTAACATTAAACCCATGCTTGGAAAATTCATAGCCGGGGATTTTATAGCAATAGCCGGTGAAATGCGCTGGTTCCCGGCTTCAAATGAAAACACTGTACACATTAAGCAACGAAGATTTATATGTGAGTAAGGATGAAAGACAATGTATTAACTTGAACTCAGTTAAGTTAAGGAAGACTGCTTTTATTACCCAGTTCTTTATCTTACAGTCTAATGATGAGTGATACTCATACATCCAACTGGGTTAAAAAGTTCGTAGACTGCAAGTGAACAATACTCTTTAACACCTAATTATCTATTTGTGAATAAAAGGTAATAAGAAAAATTTTCTTTATAAACAAATTATATAATAAAATAAATATACAATCCTTGACCTACATTTTGTATTTATTGAAAAATAGTATAAGAAATCATCTGGAATACAAACATACACCTTACTGGTAGTGGTTTAATAGTATAAGAAATCATCTGGAATACAAACATACACCTTACTGGTAGTGGTTTAATAGTATAAGAAATCATCTGGAATACAAACATACACCTTACTGGTAGTGGTTTCAATGAAGATGTATTTACGAAGTTTCAGAGAATAAAAGTATTAGGCAGATAACTTGTATATCTTTCCAGAAAAAAAAAAATGGATTGAAATCAGTTAGAAGTACAAAAGTACCTATTTTATTCTAAGTGAATGAGTGAGTGATTGTTGTTTAATGCCAACTCAGCAATTTTTCAGCTATATCATGGTGAGAACAAGTTAATTTTCAATGAGATGATGATGAGGTCTGCTATGTACTAGACCAACAGGTTTTTACTTTAGTTGGATTTTTTATAGTGCTACAAATGTAGCTCACTGAAACATTCAGTAGGGAGACATGTCCACCCAATCTGACACATTATCCTGATTCTAAGCCAACAAGTCTTTGCTCTTTCTCCTTAATGCTGCACGCTTAGCAAAGAAGCAACAAATACCAATTTTATAGTCTTTGGTTTGACCAGATCAGGGCTTGAATCCATGATCTACTACAACTGAGGCGATCACGTTAACCATTACACCACCGATGCGTTTTTTTTTTATCCTGAGAGTAATAGTGTAAACATAATAGTTTTTTTTCCTTTCAAATAAGTGAACAGTTATAAATGAGCATTCACTGCTTTTATACTGTCCATGTCATTAAAGAGGACAAATTTTAAATCACATTTTTCCATCAGCTTTAATCATTATCTACATAATTTAAAAAATGTTGTAATCAATGTCAATAAACTCAATCTTATTTTATGATGAAGTTTCAGCAAAGAAGTGGTCAGTAAAGTTTGACCATCACAAATTTTGAATCACCACATCCAGTATATATGCATATAATGGTGTCATAAGTATGAATGTACACATTCCAAAACATTTCAGGTACTTACGAAATAAATTTAGTATATAATACAAAAGCACTTTCAAAGTTGCCTTCTTCTTGATAAACCTTAGCCATCCTCATCATTTCCAAACCAGATCTCAGGTATCGTTTAGGAGGTATGGCTTCATCAATATCCACTTTACAAGCATAATTACACAGTTCCCTCACCCTTTCTGCAGGGTCCCGGATCTCTGAAAACAGCCCTGCTGATGCCATATCACATTATCTGTAAGTAAACATGAATCAGTAAAAATTCTTTTGGAAAACTGAAATGATATTTAAGTTGGGTCCACACACCCAAAGTGAAACAAGATGAACTGTGAGCTAATGCTCACTTATGATACCCCCGCATATATGTTCAATGTGTATAAAAACCAACCAAGTCGGCAAACAGGAAGTAGGAATGTGACGAGTCCAAAAACACTTCCCACAACATGGGGTACCTATATGAAGCTTGTGACCAAATATCAGATTTCTGCCATCAATATAGTTGCTGAGAAAAATGCGACGAAAAATATCTTGGGACGGACGGACGTAGGTAAAACAGTATACACTCTTTCTGTTGAAAACAATAAAAACAAGATTAACTGTGAGCTAATGCTCACTTATGATACCCCGGCATATACAATCAAACCTGCCTTAACGGTCACCTGAAATAAGCGGTCACCTCCGATATGTAGCTGCGGAACCGTAGCCCTTATGGTCCTTGGCCAGTTTTCTGATATTTGCGGACCATAGGGCTATGGATTTCACCCTATCAAAAACTTTCGAAAATGCTCGGTGAAAAAGTTGCACCGATTTTTTGCAAATTTTGTCATGAAATCGTGTGTGAGAACGATCAAACATATATATTTCGCTTCGTGAGATATTTATCTACATTCTTCTATACTTACTTACCTATTAACAATCATTTCCAGCTCGTTATCATAACAAATGTCTCGATATTAACTGATCCCGCCTACTTCGTTCCGCCATCTTGTCATTGTGGTAATATCGAGACAGTTGTTATGATTACGAGCTGGAAATGAATATTAATAGGTAAGTAAGTATAGAAGAATGTAGATAAATATCTAACGAAACGATACATATATGTTTGATCGTTCTCGGACCCGATTTCATGACAATAATTTGCAAAAAAGATGCACAAAATTTTCACCGCGCATTTTCGTAAGTTTTTGATAGGGTGAAATCCGTAGCCCTATGGTCCGCAAATATCAGAAAACTGGCCAAGGACCATAAGGGCTACGGTTCCGCAGCTACTCCGATATGCTGCCATTCCAATATCCTCCTGACCGTTTCCGCTATTTAATTTAACTGAATTAAGCAGTCACCTGTTTTACGCGGTCAACGGCCATTGGAATCGGGACAGCGAACACCCTTTTACTTTGTTAAACTGTCATGTGGCCAAATATTCAAATTAGGTTCGTTAAGTCAAAATTATAAATTAAATCAATTAACAAACCTGTCCATGTGTCAACAGCATGGCCTCCGGTGTTTACCACGTCAGGTGATATTTATTTTGATAACTGTTCATTATCATTTGTAAAGAAAACAATTCAATTGGATTTCTTAATTGAAACCTTGAAGTCATAATCATGAAAGAAATATCATTTAATGATAAATTTGAAAGCGTTTGATGTCGTGACAACAGAGAACATTGTAGAGAAAACGCTGAATTGAAGCCATTCAACAGTCTGTTGTGTACATCGATATTACTAATAAATTTTATGAAACAATATTCATTTTAAATCGCTGAACCCTCTCTTAATAACATTCCAACATCTTGTCAAATTGCCGATAAGCTTTTACAACAGAATAGATGTTGTTTTTTTTTTAATTAGTGTTCAATTACGTGGTATTTGTAGATTTACGTGAAAGATCGTTTTGTTGACAGTTTCGTAAATTTTAAATACACAATTGTGTATTGCCGTATTATGTAAATGTACATGTTCATGATGTATAATCAAATGCAGGTTTCTTTTCTCTTTTGAAGTTTCCTGACAATTATTGAATCTATAATTGGTAAAATTCAGATAATAACACCTCATCAGAGAATGTTTTTATTTATTAAAAAAAATCAATCTCACGCACGTGTTGAAAATACGTACACAAATAATCACAATACGTACAAATGATTATCAAAATATTGTAAATGACTGACATCAAAAAGAATTGGCTAACGTTCCTAAAATCTCAAACCTTGATTAAGAGGTCTGCTGTGTTACGTGGCCAATTTCGCACCTTCCCTTGGGTGGCCGCTTAAAACAGGTTTGACTGTATGTTCAATGTGTATAAAAACCAACCAAGTCAGCAAACAGGAAGTAGGAATGTGACGGGTCCAAAAATGCTTCCCATGATATGGGGTACCTATATGAAGCTTGTGACCAAATATCAGATTTCTGCCATCAATAGTTGCTGAGAAAAATACAACGAAAAATATCTTGGGACAGACGGAAGGACAGAGGTAAAACAGTATACCCTCCCTCCGGTGGAGCGGGGGAATAAAAATACATTCTAGTTGTACAAAAGTTGCCAAGCTTCAAGTAAACACATAAGATGTGGTTCACTTCATTGAAGTGAACCACATCTTATGTGTTTACTTGAGGCTTGGCCAATTTACATAATAGATGGGTGCTTTACTTTAAAATAATATATGAACGTATAGCAAGTGATGTTTAAATGACAGCTACACCCAAACCCCCACCCAAATGACAATGGACATAACGTCACAACGCGAGAGTTCTGGGTAAAAAAAAGTTCCTGAAATTTCAAAAGACCATGCAGATGTCGCTAAAAATGTCACTTCCGTAGCTTCTACTCACAGGGGCTTGCAGTTATATTTTATATCACCAGGTACATTTACGTGTTCTTTTAACACGTACCTGGTGATATGAAAATATAACTGCGAGCACCTGTGCTTCTACTCAATGTAAACAAACTAGAGTCTACTGTGAATGTATACAATGTATATACATTTTGCCTTAGTCCAGTCCGAGATTCCTCTGCCGTTCGACGACTTTTTCACATCTTGCTGTTGTCGTAGAACGTCAGAGAGCACTCCATAAGCAAAACAGCGGATTTTCCAGCGCATCTCATCTTCGGCACATTTCCACGTTTTGTGGCCATCAGATTTTATTTTCTATCCGAAACCCTAATATAAATTGCTTCACCAATCATTTTTCTATTCATTCATAACCATCTTACCCTCCATTACAGCACGATTTCTTAGACCCTATGATTTCGTCATTTTGAACACTGACATTTTGAAATATTTGTCACGTGACTTCGAGAGAACTACGATTACCGCAATGTATCATGGGAGATGAGTTGCATATATGATCTGACCTTGTCCAAAATAGAGGGAAACGTAAGACATGCTCTTTCCGAAGCCCGCGGATAACACTGCCAAATGAATCTTTTCTATCCAATATATTTGTTATTATTTCCTTCTGCTCTGATTTGAGCTGTAGATGGAACTGTTTGTCCTGCAGAATACGCTTTATATCGTCTTGTATGTTTGTTTACGTATGCTAATTTGGTGCACTGTATTTAGTATCTCCCACCATGCAATGCATTGCTGTCATCTTTCAGTTAGTATCGCGAGATCACGTTAAAAAAAATGGCAGTGAAATGACCAAATCATCGGGTGTAAGGAAAAAACGTGCTGTAATCGAGTGTAACACCACTCTCTGAGGGTAAGATGGTTATGAATGAATAGAAAAATGATTGGTGAAGCGATATATATTAGGGTTTTGGATAGAAAATAAAATCTGATAGCCACAAAACGTGGAAATGTGCTACAGTTGAGATGGGGAGAAAAATCCGCTGTTTTCATTATGGAGAGTGCTCTGACGTTCAACGACAACAGCAGATGTAAATAGTCGTCGAACGGCAGAGGAATCTCGGACTAGCCGTCCGTTGAGGCGAAAAATAGCGAAATTGTCGCGGTGGTAGCTACAATCAAAATTGAAACTTAAGTACCTTGGTATAATATTAGGTATATGGTATATATTTTTTACAGAAACAAGTGCCTGTGGGTGAAATCAGTAGCCCTATGGTCCGCAAATATCAGAAAACTGGACAAAGGCCCAAAAGGGCTACGGTTCTGCAGCTAAGGTCACACTTGCTCTTAATATACTTACATTATACAATTCACATTTGCTAAATGAACGCTTGATTCTGACGTAAAGACTCAAATTGGCTCTATTTACACATCCACAATTTGAATTTGCAATGAAAATGTGATAGTGAGTCACCAAAAAAGGCAAAACTACGGGAATAAATTGTAAAACCCCCTAATGCATAACAAAACTTTTAAAAAATCAATACATTAATTATTGGCAATTATAACTGCAAAATGACAGTACACGTCTATGTCAATAAAATAAAACAAACCAAGCTATATCTCAAACATTTTTTGTCTGCTTACAAAACGGGCATCCTGTTATGGAATTTGATGCACACCAGATAAATATAATATAAATATTATTTAATATTTTAAAAACACCATAGAGTAAACAAATGACAACAAATTTATAAGAACAATAACATTTATTTGATTATCGACAAAAATATATTATTTTTTTGTGATCCCCTGTGGAATATCGCGACGACCGATTTCTTATTGAAATTTTTTGATTGGTTAATTTACTCTGCCACCTGACCTTGACAGTGAAATTTTGCAAACATTAGAAACGGAACGTTCTTCTTGCAACATAAAGTAATATTTGAATAACAGATTTGCAAATTGAAGGTAATATCAAAAGAGGATTGTATGGTGTTTGTATTATACTATTTATTCATTTTTGTGGTAAGTCAGCAACGCAAACTGCCACTGCCAAGATGTTGACATAGCATGTTTTCATGTTTTTGCTGGTCCAAAAAATGGCATTAAAATGTTTGAGTCATCACTTTCACTTCATAAGAACATAATGTAAACATTTTTTTTTTCAAACAATTGTAACGCAATTCCATGACAGTTTTAAAATCAGAATGAAATTATTATTGTTTTTGGATAACAATAACTGTCTGTTATTATACCCCCTCCCCACTACAGGCTACATTCTCAATCTCGTGACATTATGAATTATGAATAGAACATTTGCACATTTAATCTTGATTCTATAATACAATTATACATTTATATAGGAGTTAATTTACATCAATGCAGATTAAAAGGACAATTTTCATGTTAAGTTTTAATGAAAATAGTATGCATTTTATTTTATAATCCGTACAAATTATTTTTACATTGTACCAACTTGTGAATTTTCTATTTGTGACAATATTATCTGATGATTGTGCAAGGTTCAAATATCTACAAATTATGAGAAAATTATACACAAATTATTTTTTGTCTTGTTCTTGGAATGAATGAGTACCATGTTGGTGTAATACCACTAAAGAATTCTCCATAGCTTTCTATGTTAAATAAAAAAAAATTGAGCTTTCATACAGGATTCATCTTAAGTTTAATCTAAGTGACACTCATATCTCATGGAAGGGGTACCTAATTGGAAGCTTAACTCCGAAAATCAACATACATTTAATTGCATATAAGAAAAAACAAACAGTCTGAAGATGTCTACCGTCAAAAATCCTACTTTCACTTTCGATTTAACACAAATTGAGGTGGTTTCTTTCCAATGCAATCGATTTTTTATTTGAAACCACAAGGACATCATATATGGGCTTAAAATTATCCTAAAATATGTAGGTTTCTGCTGACATTCAGTATTTTGCNATATCTATTAAGCTGATTTTCAACACAATAAGCAACATATGACATGTATTTATGCTTCATTTGTACATTTAACATCTAATTTATATGAAGAAAAAAAATTTAAGCTGACCCCTGTAGGAATCCATTTTGTGTTTATGTACTACTTTCCCATACATCCTTTTCGACTGGTACCCATGTTTAGTGGTATTACACCTGTTGCCTGTCAGAGGGGAAATAACTCTTGTAAGTTGTTATAAGTCAGTGTATAATTTTTGAATCAAGTTATGAAAGTGCGGATGATTTATTGTAAATTGTATATGGCCCATCTTCCATGTTGAGAAAAAAAAATTCACATCGACGTGTCTCTCTGGAAAGAATGCATATAAAAGTGTTCTTTTTAAAAAAAGTTAAAATAGATAATACAGAACAGAACAGGAAATGTTCTGAGATGGCAAGTTTTCATTATTAAATTGAAGGAATTATATAATGCATGGCCAGTTCTAGCCAAAGAATTTGAAGAATCTTTGATTTTGACAAATATTGCTGAGAATAAAAAAAAATTCCCCTACCAAATATCTCAAAGAATACTATTACTATAAGGCCAAAAAAAAATATGTGAGTTTACGGTCACCCGATCGCGACCGACCCTAATTTTTGCTAGCGACCCTATCAATTTTTACACAGAATTCGGTTAACCATTTTTGTTGTTTAATCAGCAGAAATGTTTTATTTATTCAAACGCTAGCTTTTTGTCGAAATTGAGTGCAAAGAATGTAGAAAAACTGCGTAACTCGTCATAAACAGCTTCTGACAAATGGCGGTTTACCGGAAATTTTGAAAATGAAATACCGGAACCGGGAACAACTATTTCCGGTTTTGCCGATAGTTAAAAAAAAAAAATGAATGCCGACCCTAGATTTTTTTGACATGTGACAGTACACTCACATATATTTTTTTTTGGCTTAAGGTTCCAAGAAAAACATGAAGAAAGCTTTGAAATTACCAACAATTCAATAAACACTGCGAGTAGCATACATGTACATGTACTTGCCAACCTTTCCGTTTTTGGCTGAATTCTGATTTTTACTTGTCATTCCACAATCCCGATTTGTCTTGATGGTTTCACTTTCCATGTCTCTATTTTGAATCTATTGCAAAACCCTTGTAGATTTCTTTTGTATATCATTTGTCTGTTGTAATGATTATAGCAATATTTAATAAAAAAAAGTATGGAAATTTTTCAGAGTAAAACGTGATTAATGATGAAATAAAAACAACAATTTCAGACAGAATATAAATGTCTCAGAATTTAAGGGATTCATAACAAAATTGGCAAATAGAACCTGTAATGCATTCTGTAAGGTTTGCAATTCTTAATTTCCCAAGGGGGTGCCGCTGACATCATGCAATATCTTAAAACTAATAATCATAAAAGCTATACTCAATCTGATTAAAATCAGATCTCTCACTTGCTCCCCCTTTTCTGATATGTCGCGGCGTGGGAGATCTGAAGAAATCCCATTACGGGTCACATGTGAATGACCCGATGTCATGAATATTAAATGATATGGTAATTACGGGTTGTGAACTTATTCGACCAATCAGATTACTAGTAGCAAACAACACTTCAGTTTTGTCGAAAAGATGGCGGATGATAAATATGAGGATGTGCTGAAATCAATTTGCACACAGTTTTCTGTTGAAACGTTGAAAAGAGAGCAGCAAGAAATGATCAAATCATTGTTAGAGAAGACAGACTGCATATCGGAGCAGATTACTATTAGAATATTACGTTTTCATGATCTCGGAAGCTGAATTTTTATTAGACGAGAAAGGTCATGTCATTGGGTCATTCACATGTGACCCGTAATGGGATTTCTTCAGAT
Source organism: Gigantidas platifrons (assembly GCA_002080005.1). Lineage (NCBI taxonomy): Eukaryota > Metazoa > Mollusca > Bivalvia > Mytilida > Modiolidae > Gigantidas > Gigantidas platifrons. Next base: position 410,632 of record MJUT01023153.1, read on the forward strand.
CTCCCACGCCGTGACATATCAGAAAAGGGGGAGCAAGTGAGAGATCTGATTTTAATCAGATTGAGCTATACTAGAACAGGTGCACAACATAAGAAGATTTCTTTGTTTTTCATCATTTTGATTTATTGTTCATTCAATCCATGTGAATGTTGTCATTAGTTATATTAAGCATGTTATGTTAAAAACTATAAATTATGTTTTTATTTTTTGGGGAGTTACAAAAAGTAACAAAGCAGTGAACAGTTTTTTGTGATAGATGGGACACACATTATGAGAATTCGAAAACAATTTAAATATTTTGTAGCTGGAGTACATTTGTATATTCTTAACCAAATTTTTACTGTTTTTTTTTTAATCACAACTTGACATGGCCTTTAGCTCACCTGATTTCTGCTGGTCACATCTGGACATTTAACTTTGATACACAAAATATTCATCATTTTCACATGTGTTTTGTACACATTGTCAGATTTAATCAGTGATTTACTTATATATATTGTTCACCAATAATACATTCAGTTTTCTTGTTGCTTGTTTTCTCTGAATAAAGTTGACAAATTTGTCGGTGGGGGATTATGGTATTTAAGATATAGGACCATTGGCAGTTCAATTGCTCATTTAATAATGTTAAAATGAAAAAAGTTGTTGGATGATGACAGCAATTTTCTATACATGTTATTGTACCAGTATATGCAAACAGGAAAGATTGACATTGTTGATAGAAAATCATGGATTAAAATATATTGATAATCAATATTAAAAAAAATGACCATGTATCTGAAATTGAACAAATCAAATAAAATAGAAATTAATTCAGATACCACCTTTATACATTTTTTTGTATATTCCCATGTAATCTCAAAATACATAATAAAAAATATGATAAGAAGACACACCTTTTGATCATGTCCATGACAAAGTTGATATTAATTATAGCATACAATGTAGTTAAAACTAACAGTGTTGTTAACTCTTTACTCAACAGTGTTAAACAGAAACATGATTAAAATCTCCAAGAAAAGAAACTAACACAGACATTTCAGTTTAAGAATATTCTGACAAAATGACAGAAATGTGTAATTTATACAAGGAAGAGCATGAAGACATTGTCACATGGATGTCATGGTTTGCTTTTCCACTAGAAAGTTACTTGATGTAGTCATTTTGATCAAAGGCATCAATTTTTGCATGCAAGTATCAGTTGGATAACAATCAGCCCACATGAACAAGATGAAAAATTAATTTTTCCAGAGTTATTTCCCTTTAATGAAAAGAATTAGAAGGGGATACCTGTCACTCCCAGTATCCACTTCAAAATTTTTATGTTGGGCTAGCTAAAAACTTACAACAAACCATTTTTTTTTTAAGGATATTCTTACATAGAATTATAGATTATTATAAATTTAAATAAAATTTCACATCACAATAGTATACAAAAATAAGATAATTTTTATTATCCCCTCGCCTTCCTTCCTTCCTTCTGTTCGTCTGTCCTTCCGTAACATCCTTGTGAACACTCTAGAATCAACATTCTTAAATGGATTTTGACCAAACTTGGTACATACTTAGTCCTTAAGAATATCTGGAACCCTATTGATTTTCAAGGTCGAAGGTCAAGGTCTCTGGGTCACATTTTTACCGCATAACATCCTTGTGAACACTCTAGAATCAACATCCTTCAATGGATTTTGACCAAACTTGGTACATACTTAGTCCTTAGGAGAGTCTGGAACCCTTTTGATATTCAAGGTCACAGGGTCTAATTTTTTTACCGTGTAACATCCTTGTGAACACTAGAATCAACATCCTTCAATGGATTTTGACCAAGCTTGGTACATACTTAGTCCTTAAGAAAATCTGGAACCCTATCAATTTTCAAGGTCAAGGTGATGGAGTCCATTTTTTAGGCGTGGGGGATACACCACGCTTTGCGTTGCCCTTGTTTATATTTACAAGTGGTTCTAAAAAAAAGATTTCAACTTGTCTAAAATATTTCAGACTTTTCAATGTAGGCTTTGTAGTACCATCTAGATATGCTGTCATTATGTCACTTGTGTGTTCAACATTGTCATACAGGTTGATTTAATATGATTTACAAAATCTCTCAAGTTCAGTGAAATAATTGGAATATGAGTATGACACTAACACAGAATAAATTAATTTCATATAAAGAAATTTCAATGAACAACAGATATAGACATACATGAACCAAATTTAATATATGATGTTTAAATCAAGTTGTGTGTTGGTGACTTATTGATATGGATGATTCATTGGTAATCATTATTGTGATACAGTACATTTCCTAATTTCTTCCATCAATAAAAGAATTATGCTATATACTGAAATATTGTTGAAGCTGGTATTAATGTTAAACACCCACAATCCATCTGATCATGACATGTATATACTGGGTATTATGTACATGATATATATTTTATGTGTTTTCTATTGTAAGATTGCCATGTACATATAGGTCTATTCATTGTGATTATAGTACAGTCACAGAGAGAGTCTGATATATCACTGTGATGGACGTATCACTCATCTTGGTGATTATGGAGATATCTTTTGTTCTATAATATATGTCAGAATTTCTTTTGTATTTAGAGTGGTACTTTTATATCACTCAAAATACATAAGAAAGTTTGTAAATACTGGTATATTGAAACAGATAACTCTGACACCATGATAGATGTAGTCAGTATCACTCATCTTGGTGATATGGATACCAATATATCTTTTGGTCTGTTTAGCATGTTTATTGTTATTTTAATATATCTTCAAAATTTCTTTTGTATTTAGTATGTTACTTTATATCATTCAAAATGTAAATATATAAATTACATTACAAATTAAAGAAGAGTGGTATGTCTATTAAAGTGATCTGTCACTTTGTGTCCCAGACTTGACTATTAAGGGTGTTCTGGAATGCAGTCGATCGTGCATTTGATCCCTGGTGTCTGAAATCAAAGGTTATAAAATTAATATTTGTTGCTTCTCTGCTGAGCAAACAACCTTAAGGAGAAAGATCAAAGACTGGTTGGCTCAGAGTCAGGATAATGGAATGACAGGTCTTCGTTTGTAATATTATAGCTTATTAATTTCTCATGTGGCGCTCAACAACAATCAGTCTTGTTCTCTTGCCCCCCCTCCCCTCCCTAAAAAAAAACTACAAAAAAAAAATCCAGACATTATGTGTAAAAATGTATGAAAAATAATGATAAATGATATGGATTGTTACAGTTAGCAAACATGGCATTATGGAAATGTAATTTGTTTCTCAAGGCCAAATTACTACAAGTATGAAATTTTACCTGATTATTATACCATATTTTGAGATATCGATGAAGTTAAAAACACACAAACTGGGAATTTTTCCAACATTAGTTTATTGATACAATTGTCGGTTAATTATCTTAATTATCGAAATGTATTTGGCTGAGGAGATATGATTGGTGGCGGAAGGGGAGAAAATTGCTTCAATGATGTGTTAATATATCAGAACTAGAATTAGAAATACACAAATGTAGTAGAGAAACAGATTATATCCTAATTAGAAAACCAGCATGCACTGCAGGTTGATCACCATGATCTTTCATATTTTTACTTCACTGCTAAAAAAAAACAACAACTGATAATTGAGCTTTGGTAAAATCATGTTGTTTTTAGGGTTTTGGTAAATGTCTTGTTTTATTATATACATGTACATGTACATATATTGTTTACTGGGAATAGAACTATGTATATTCAATACAAATTCAAATCCATATTAACCTACATGATGTATTAATAGCGTCATTGTCCCGATACCGGTAGTTTATATTGTATACATGTTGTGTAATTTAAATATTTTTCTTCTTGAATGGTGTTAATGTGTTTTAAAATAAAGATTTATCAGAGATTACCGGTATTGTTATTGTATACATGTACAGTATATCAGAGATTATCAGTATTGTTATTGTATACAATACACGTACATGTATGTACATATTGCATGTAGCATGAAAAATTTGTAACACATTATTAAAACTGACATTAAAAGTTGATTAAACTTGATAAAATTTCTTGTAGTATATAATATAACAATGTAATTACAATAAATCTTTGGTGTTTTTAATGAATATTTGTAAGACTTGCATGTACAATATACATGTACAAAATGTAGCATGAAAAATTCATAACAATTTATTAAAACTGACATTAAAAGTTTATTAAACTTGATAATATTTATTGTAGTATATAATATAACAATGTAATTACAATAAATCTTTGGTGTTTTTAATGAATATTTGTAAGACTTCATGTACAATAATTTACTGTACATGACATTTGATGCTTTAGTGTTTGTTAACATTTCCTGACATCAGGCCAGTAACCTTCAGTATTTATTTACATTACAACATTAGTACACTAGATGGTATATTGATGTCATTGATCATCTCTTTATGGCATCCTTGACATGGTTTTTAGGGATAGAATTGACAAACATAACCATTACAACATTAGATATCAATGTCTTTTTTTTTTCATCACAATTACTGTGTACAAATAAGCCAGTTTGCATGTCCTGCTAGTACTTGTATAATGGAAAATTATAGAAATTGATTGAATGTGTCTTTATACAAGAGTTTTCAACACCCAGGAGGGAAGCATGTCTTCATATTGGAGTTTTTAACACCCAGAGGGAAGCATGTCTTTATAATGGAGTTTTTAACACCCAGGGGGTGGGGGGCATGTCTTTATATTGGAGTTTTCAACACCCAGGGGGAGGCATGTCTTTATAATGGAGTTTTCAACACCCAGGGGGAGGCATGTCTTTATATTGGAGTTTTCAACACCCAGTCCCAGGAGGGAAGCATGTCTCTTTTAGAAGAAAGCATGAAAGAATACATGTATGACATAAATATTTCCAAAATTTAACTTATGATGTGAAAATTAAAATGAATATATAAATATGTACATGTATATGTTGAGGACAAGGCACACTATATAACTACCATACACAAACTAAAATAAATCACTATGATTCACCGAAATCTACATTATACACACATACAATGTAGAACTTCAGTTATTTTTTGAGGTACTAAACTAACTACAGTGTAGTACTGGCATAAAAACAGAAGTCAATATTTATATACAAAAATTAGATTAAATTGACCAAATTATTACATATCAGCAACCTGACCAAACAAAGTTTTTTTTGGGTGTGTTTCAGAGTGGGGAGAGGGGAGGATACACACAACTAAGTTTTTATTGTAGTTTCAATATAAAAATGTTTAATATTAATTTATTTAATATTCCATTGTTTCAAATCAATAATAATTTTTCAGTAGGTGACATACATATATTATGTACATGTACCTTACCCGTTATGAAATTATGATTCTATACTACAACAGGCCATCTATTTAATGTAGTACAAATGTATTAGATTTATGTACCCCTGATTGAGTGCTTCTAGCCAAAACTTTGCTTTAAGTACATTGTACATGTTGTGTATATACAAATGTACAAAAATAATAGAATTACATTTATATCTGTGTCTAGTTGACATCAAAATAATTTGAGTTGATTGTTGTAATTACACAACATGCAGATTTCTTGAACAAAAAATTGTGCTGTCAGACATTCGGACTGACAACTAATGGAACTTTGTCAGTCCGAACCAAAATCTGTCAGTCCGACCTTTCTTCTCATGTCCATGCAGAAATGCCTTTATTTAACTTTAACTTTATTCAACAATAACTTTTCAGTAATTTATAATAGCAATATGTGTGTTTGTGTAAATATTACGTGTATGAATACATCAGAATGTCACTAACTAGTTGAATTCATACTCAATTTCAAATTCAGTTATAGCTCTTAATGTTTCTTTTTCACTCATTTCACACTCTGAATCACTACTCATTTCACTTTCTACAGTTTTTATTTTCTCTTTACTTTTATCCTCCTCATCATTCTCACTTTCTCTTTCCAATTCATTCTCAATTTTTATTTTCTCTCTAGTTCTATTTATTTCATCACTCTCTCTATCATTCTCTAGCTGTGTATCACTCTCTACTGAGTTCTGATTTTCTTCATTCCCTTTCGCATCGTAGCCAAGGTGTTTTGTCAAGCCAGTGTTGTTAAAACTGACGCTCTCAATTAATTTCATATTGTTTTTTACTATCTTTAGTTCCGATTATGTCCCCTCTTTTTCGTTTGCCAGGCTTTGCACCTGCACTAAATGTAATCGGCCACCTGGTCGTCATACTTTCAAAATTAAGAAAAACGGAAGTAATAGATAACTTCCGGATGCGTAATATGCGAAACGGTTAGGATACGGAGATGAATCAAATACCGGAAATGTCGGCCTAGAATACCGGCGGATGTTTTGCCGGTCCAGTGGGCCGACAGAGATGTGGAATATGTCGGACATGCCAATTTTTTGTCGGCCAAACCAATAAAACCAACAAATTTCAAGAACTCTGAACATGTATGTGTAATTCTGAAGGTGAAATGTTCCTGTTAGATAAGATTTACTGGTAATAGCATTTCTGTTATTACAGACAAGGATTAGTGGAATAATTCTGTATGATCAAATGTTTGTCCTAGAAAATAGAAAAATCATGTAGAAATCTCCTGTTACACCGTTATCACGATGTGTAATGTCCTTCTATTACACATCGTTCTCACGATAAGCACTGTCCTTCTGTTACACCGTTCTCACGATGAGCACTGTCCTTCTGTTACACACTGTTCTCACGATGAGCACTGTCCTTCTATTACACACCGTTCTCACGATGAGCACTGTCCTTCTATTACACACCGTTCTCACGATGAGCACTGTCCTTCTGTTACACCGTTCTCACGATGAGTACTGTCCTTCTATTACACACCGTTCTCACGATGAGCACTGTCCTATTACACACCGTTGTCATGATGAGTATTGTCCTGTAAACGTTACACCGTTATCACGATGAGTACTGTCCTTCTATTACACACCGTTCTCACGATGAGCACTGTCCTTCTGTTGCACCATTCTCACTATGAGCAATGTCCCTCTGTTACACCGTTCTCACGATGAGCACTGTCCTTCGTGTCTTCATGTTATCTTTATCATATTCAGTCCACATAGGATTAAAACTAAATGTTAGTAGGATCTTTTTTTATCACCTACATGTACATGGATACTCTAACATCATGACATCCTAAATGTGATAATTTCAAATGTCATATTTCAACTGACCAATCAGTGATGAGCTTAACATATCTCTAGGTATTAAAATAGAGCACACACTGAGAGCTGTTCATAAGTTGATCATAATTTTAACTGACTTGCATATGATTGGACAGTCAGAGAGAAATGAAAGATTACCTGACATGACCCCATATACCAATACCTGTATTGTTATTAGATATTATTATATTGTTAGAATAAAAAAAAATAAATCAAAAAGCTTATATTAATTAGATTGTATCATATTTGGTATTTTTAATGTTTGAAATATGTCATGGTTTTATCTTTTTATTCTTGATTGTGGAACCTTCTTTATTTTATATGGACTATCTAGAGTTACTGTGACCAAGTTGTTAAAATCAATGACTTCTGATTACAAGCCTAACAACACTGACATGGGCTTCAGCTCTGTTTTCTACCTCAAGGTTTCCAGGTACATGTACCTTCAAATTCCCATGGCCTGAGTCTTCATTGATCAGTTTGTTATTTCTCTCTGTGAATTTCTTCAACAATATTTCATGTCGGGTAGTCACCATATAGCTGAAAAATTGTTGAAAGAGTACGATAAGCACAAATATAACCCTGACCCTGTTTTTTATTTACAAAATGTACATGGAATTTATTTAACCTAGCTGTCATTATTTATGTTATTACAAAATGTAAGTTCATGAGAAGAGATACAAGGTGAACAATAAAGATGATTACATCTGTCAAAATCTTGAAAGTTGATAAATTATAATAAACAATTACTCTTCTAGTGTTTGTCAACAAGAGAACATAAGACCAGATGTTAAAATGGTTTCCTACATTTGTATGTGTTAATGATCAGTTTTAGGGGATATCATGTACATGTTTAACTCTGCCACATCTTTGTGCCTGTCCCAAGCCAGGACCTGAATTTCCAGTGTCATATGGTCTTTTTTTGTGTTCAGTCAGTTCAGTTAAGGCGAGAGGTGCTTGTTCGTTTTGTTGATATTGGTGGAATTGATGATTTAAAGTTTCTTTTCAGAATGTAAGGTTTACATGTATATTGAACCACCCCTTTTTATCCCCTCGCCAACGAAGTTGTGAAGGGATATAGTAACGCTACCATCTGTCCTTCCGTAACATCCTTGTGAACCCTCTAGAATCAACATCCTTCAATGGATTTTGACCAAACTTGGTACATACTTAGTCCTTAAGAGAACCTGGAACCCTATTGATTTTCAAGGTCATAGGTCAAATATTTAGGCGAGGGGATACGCCACGCTTTGCATTACCCTTGTTCATTTTCATTTAATATTTTGGTATATTCTTCTTCATCTTGTTGATACTGCCATGAACTATGGAAACTTGATTCTGTATAAAGAGTTTGATTATGTTGTTATATCATCAGAAATAAAATATTAATTCATATAATTATATGTGATACACCTTGAAACCTGTGTGAAACATTTTGGTATACAATATTTCTCTATCTAATACTAGTTGGTCAATATTGCTGTGAAATATTGAAACTTGATTCGGTATAAAAAAAAATTGTAAATATCAGAAGAAATAAGATATAAATTACATACATGTATACAAAATGTATGTAATAAAACAAAATCATATTTCTAATTTGTGCATATGATATCTAGGGTAACATTAGATAAGCACATACAAATAGAGGTATCTAGTTAAAGGCATATTGTCTACCAAACCGTAATTTTTTCATACTGACCTTCATAAAATGAAGATTAAACACCGAATTATTGGCGAATACGCTACGAAACACGTTAAGATTCAAACAACATTAAACGAGCGTGACAATTTGAAGTGTTTGAATCTTAACAGTATTTCCTTTCCTCAAAGCTAAAACCCAGAGAGTTCAGAACTTCCGTTTTTTATAGATGGCTCTGTTACTTTCACTTTGAATTTTTGTCATCACGGACAATAATTCCGTTAACGATAGTCTTGGGTCTTTTTTGTCAAAAAAAGAACGCCAATCGTATCTTTTGCAGCATAACTGTTTAATGATAGCTTAAATAAATAATTTATGGACAGTTAAATTTTTTCAAGAAAATCGTAGACAATATACCTTTAACTTATGTTTTTTGTATAAACAAATTCAAAAATCTTAACACAAAAAGTAATTTACCTAAAAATCATATTTTTGTTTGGTTAAAAAATTCCTGGGAAAAATGATGTAGGAATTTAACAAACACAATCATTGTTTTTGTTTGTCTTTCCAATTCTGTTTACATGTTTGTTTACAATCAGGATGCAAGACTAATTGTATACAATGTATGTAATTTGCAATGTCAGAAAAATAATAAAAACCCCCTTTCATGTTTGTCTTCATTAGAAAATAATGATGTTAAGATTACCATCCTCCTGTTATATTATAGACATTAAGATTGCCATGGAAAACTTATTGTTCATAAATAATAATTAGGAGGTTCATCATGCTATATTGACCTCCATTTTCAGAAATTGTTGAAAAGCCAGTTATTGTCAAAATATCATCATGGTCATAATTATTTGGATTCCCTTAGAACATTGAGCCCTATATTATTATATTATAAGACAATCAGGGAGTTCAATTTCTAATATCAAATTGAGGAGGCAGTGACTGAGTGAGGTCATTATACTAACTGGCACATTAGTTTCAGTAAGTGAGTGATTGTTGTTTAACTCCAAATGAGCAATACTTCAGCTATATCATTAATTAGTTCCCTTATTCAGAGATTCAAAATAGTATACCATATCATGACACAGACACATTTGTCTATAATTCTTTTTAGAATATACCAATTATTAAATTATTAAAAATCACTTTGTGTCCATTGTCTGTAAACTTTTCACATTTCAATCAGCTCCCAAATCACATGGCTAATTTGAAATATCAAACTTTTCAGCAATGTACATTGGCAGTCATGTTAAATTTCCGAACAGAAATAAAAACTGTAACTTTGTATTTTTTAAAATTATCCCCAAAATGAACATTCCTGCCAAGTTTGGTTCTAATTGACCAAGTGAGTTTGAAGTACAAAAATGTAGATTGAAATTGAAAAAGTGTACAGATGATGATGACATGCAAATTGATGACAATGGTTCAAATGACCCTAATAATGGTCATGTGATTAAAAAAAATTTTTCTGCAAACTTGCTTGAACCCAAACAAAGTGTGAATAGCTAGGGTTAGCCTCTGGTTTCATTTGCATTTTCTCAAAATATTTCATATGTAAGTTAAACTTTAAAGGATGGATCTATGTGGGCAGGGTTCATTTTTAGCTAATTAGCCATTATGACATTGGTCGTCTTATGTTTTTTATCCCCCACTTTGCCAAAATTGGAAAAAAGGGAGGGGATTATGCATGGATCTGTAACTGCCAAAGATCTAGAGATCTCAGTCAATATAGAAAGAATTTGAGAGAGAAACCAAAGACATAAGGAAACAAAAGATTTGATGGTATGATGGAGAAGTATGTGTATTCATTTTGGTAACATGCCAAAAATGAAATTCCTTAAAGTCATTAAATGAATGTATCTTTTTTAAATTGTACAGCAAAAACTTGAAACTCATTGGGTCAATTGTATGTTTTTGTTGTTAAAATTTCAGAATTTTGATATTGTCCACAAGGTATACAAAATTAAAGGAGCATAAGAGTATGATAAGACCCACAAAGCAATTGTCACTATGTTCTTGTACACTGTTTCAAATAGTAACATAAAGCTTGACTTGACAATTATCCTGTTATAAGATGTCTGATGATACCAATAGTTTTAGAAGTTTGTTATTGATATTGCTCCTTCCATGTACAAAACTGGCAGCATCTGTCAAAATTAAATATTTATAATTACCTCCCCTTGAATTAAAACTTCAAATGTGACACTACATGCTGATACATGTATTATCCTTAAGTGACATTTCAATCCAAAATATCTCCCAGTACATGTACTGAAGTTTGTTTCTCAAAAGACTCAAACTTCTTTAAATATTGAACCATATTGGGCTAAAATTATATACTAATACATTTTTTGTAGGTCTACATGATACAGGTTAATAATAGTGTATGTTTCTGAACTAAATTTGCTGTTTTTGCTGTTTATCTATTTTAACCAAAATAATTATTAACATAAGTTATTCCTGATAAGCAATACAGGTGCAGCCAATCCATGTACCCAGAATTTTAATTCAATGTTTATAAATCTTACAAAACTGTTGAGAAAAATAGCCAGAATTATAGGTTTGCCTTGAAAACGAGCTTGGAAAGCTTCTTTATGAAAACCATTGATCTGTGACCATAACACAGACATACTTTATATAATATTGGCCAACTTAACTGTATATTGACGACATTTCTATTTTAGGTCCTTATTATTCGGTTAAAAAATCCATCTATTAAAAAGTAAAATTCAAATTGGATGGAAAAATGACATTTCCAATGCAAATACATGTAGTTGAAAAGACATTTAATGTTTATACAATATATGATCATATATAGGTACATATTGTATGACATTATATGAAAAGAATGTGGTTTGTAATTTATATATATAAAAGCAAGGCAAGTGATAGTTTTGATTTATTCCGTAAAAACTGGTTTCTAAATTAGCCATTTGATATACTTGATGAATATCATTTTAACTACTTTATTAGTGATGTCGAATACAAATATGGGCACATGCCAACCTATTTCTCAAATTGTCCTGAAGAACTTTATAAAAATGTGTTTAATTATTAAAGAATATCCTGAAGAAATTTTGATAAAACTGGCAATTGTCCTGAAGATTTCAAAGTCTAGCTGAATCACTGAGTAGGTCTTTCCAACTTATTAAACCTTCAACCAAGTGAAATTATGCATGCAGTATCATTTTGTGTCTGTCTGTCTGTCGTCATTAAATTTTTAAGATGGTAGAGAGAGAAAAAAATTGCTGCCAGATAATTGGTGGTCTTCTTGAAAATGAAAAAGATAAATGCTGTAGGCTCAAATGAGCCTTTGGTTTCTGTATACTAACAAATGACTCAATTCACTGGATCAAGATGCCTTTCAGAATGCATTTCCAGATTACGCATTTGATTAATTTAACTTCAACACTGTAAAATATTGGGTAATATAATCAGCCACTTGTCAAGAAACTTATAAACATTTCTATAATATACAGCATGATGTTTCCATATATACAGCATGTATATAGTACATAGTTGATGTTATATACAAAATGTAAACATGTCTGATTTATATTTATAGATCAAAATAATTGGAAAATATTCTGTCATTGAGTTGCACCTTGTGCATATGAAATGTCGAGGTGAACTTGTTATGCATATTTGTGTTGACAGATGAATTCATAATCTATTGTAGCATTCAAGTACATGAAAATATAAAAAATAAACATTAATCAATCTGCTGTACTGGGATATCAATGATTTGATTGTTGGGTGTGGTGGACAGAAATATTTACATCTTATTATTTCAAAAGTAAACAATTGCAAGATGAAATTGAACAACAATTAAGTTTTTTTTTGTTGCTTTTCGTTAATTAATTGAAATTTTACCGAAAAATACTTGTGTTGATTAACAATGATGTGATAGACATTGTATTGAAATGACAAAATAACAGTAAGAAAACATCTTTTTATTGGGTTGTATGAGATACATTATTGTATATCTGATTGAAATGGCAAAAGTTATAAATACTAAATCTCATATTATGACATTTTAATCTGGTATTAGAAGTTTTAAAGTTGTAACAATTCTTGGTGGATCTAAAATTAGAAATGGTTATACATACATTTTTTGTATAGCTATATGTGTGTTTAGCCTCACTTTCAGTTTCAATCTTTCACTTTACATGTATATTGTGATGGTCAGTTTTATTGTTGGAGGAAACAGAAGAAAACCACCAACCTGCCGAAAATCATTGACGAACTTTATTTTATTGAGTGAATAAAGTACACCTTGTCATGGGTGTAAATAAATTCTTAAGATTAGTGGTGATGGGCACTAATTTGATACATGTAGTACAATCATGGCCTTGAAAGTCTGCTACAAAATGTTTGTCATTATTAATTATAAATTATACAAGGCTGTGCATGTCCAGAAAGAAAAATATGGGTGAATTTAATATGAAACAATTCCTAAAATTCCTACAAATTTACTTCGAAAGAACACATACACAATTATATTATTAAAATGTTTAAAATCCATGATTTTTTCCATTTTTAGCTGACCAAATACTTTTTATTTTCAGGTGAAAATATTGTACAAGAATCTAACTATCCTGAATGTTGAGACTAAGAATTCTGTCTTGTAGATATTTAAAACAACCATAAATATTTTATGAGGTAATGTACATTATATATATTGTATCTTATAATAATTAATTACATGTTATCAATTAGTAGGACAAAATTAGGAATGTTTGAATGCTTTTTGTCCCAACTTACTGTTAATGAATAAAATAAAATGATAGTTTTGATTTTAATGATGTTGATGAAAATCAGGGCTCACCACACATAGTCAAAACAGGGCGACTTGACTTCTCTCTCAGTTGACTTAAGGGCGAAGTGAGGGAAAATCTGGGAGACTTCCGAAAATCAATCCTGATTTTAACGTTTCTTTCCCCACTACCACATGTTCCCCTACCTTTCACAAAACCAACGTGTGCTGTACAACGATCTTAAAAAGGATGCAATTAACGAGTTTGGAATAAAATATTGAACATCAAGCCCTGTATGGATCATATTTCAGGAACATGGGAGCTTCTTTTACGTGAATATTGAAGAAAAAGTATGATTATTGAAAATTTATAGGTGACGTCTCAAAATAACAGGGTGACTGAAATTTCGCTTTTGGGCTGAGTTGGAGCGACTTCAGAGCCGTGAAGGCGACTTTGTCTCCCAAGTCGCCTGGTTTGGTGAGCCCTGGAAAATGATTACTGAAAAAGTATTCTCTATTATCTTGTAGAGTACGTACAATGTATCATAATTACATGTACAGATTGTCAAATGTTACAATATGTCTCATGAGGAGACAACATCGATGTGAGGGTTAGGGTTATGGTGCTTAACACCACTTTCAACAATATTTCAATAAAACGATTGACCTGCCGCAAGTCACTGACAAACTTTATCACATAATGTTGTATTGAGTACACTTCGCCATGAGCGGGATTTGAACTCACAACGTTAGTGGTGATAGTGTCTGATTGCATACAAAATGTAGGTAGTTATAAATCCAACTACCATACGATTACGACCATGACGACCACTAACATTGATTTGATAATAAATAGTAATGCAAGTCAGCAATTCTAATTTTGGGGATTGGGATTTTAGATATTTCAACAAAAAAGGTTTTTTTTGCCAATTGCCATACTATTATACATACATGTATATATATAGAATTTATTGATTCAGACTGTGGGAATGTTTTTTGTTTCATTGATCATATTAGTTTGTAGTATATATGAATCTATGTTTGATTTTGACATTTATTTCAGGAATAAAAACAGACAAATGGTCCTGGTGATATAGGAAATGAAACTGTATAATAATGATGTTAATGCAATGACAGATGTAACGAATTCTGTAAGTTATCAATGACATGTATAAGGCCAAAAATAAATACATGCGTTTCCGCTAACATTACTGACCCTAAGTTAAATTTTAGAGTAGACGCTAGAGGTTTTATTGCCGTTTTTGGACAAACACTTTAAAACCATATCACTGCCCTGTATAACCTACATTTTTGAGATTTTGAGAGTAAAAAGGGGTGCAGATAATATAAGGTTGTTTATGGTAGGTAAAAATGAAAAAAAAAGAAAAAAATGTTTTGCCTACCTCACTACCTTACATTTTTCAAGAATGATAGTGGCAACACAGGTATTTTTTTCTTGGCCTAACAATATATCAACAAATGTCTTTTTTTGGTGTTCGAGTTTTTTTTAAACTATTTTTGACCAAAAAGGCATGTTTTGTCTCCACTGATTATATCTAGTTGGTGGAAATCATTTGATGTTAGTAATAAGCTAAGCGTTTTGTAGTATCTTAGTATTTCTGAAACATGTGGTGTGAATGCTTGATGTCCCCGTTAATATATGCAAAATAAACGTGCATGTATATAAGATGGCCATTGTCCATGTCTGTAGTTTGATGTTCTGGTATACATGTCAAGTTAATATATCTGTATGCTAGTATAGAGGGGCCTCAGTGGCCAAGTGGTTAAGGTCATTTACTTCTGTTCAGAAAGCTAACACCATTGACACCAGTTTGCACTCAGATACCCACCATCCTTGAATGTTATGGGTTACAGACACTTACCCAAGGTCTAGTGTTTCACCTGCAGTTCTCTACAGCTGTCTCTGCTTTGCTCCCAAAAAAGTTTGTTAGTCACGATATAGCTTAAAAATTTCTGAAGATGACGATGAACATGCATAAAACAAACCAAGAATACACTAATATGAATGTTAAACTGGAATACTATATCTATCATTTCACATGAAGATTAGGTCATGGGAGAACTTGTTTAAACGATATTAATAAGAACAAATTTGCTAGTACATGCATGTATACTATACTTTGAAAGATTTGTCTCCCTTACCACTTCCTGTCCAGTCTCTTTGATTGTGAGAATCAGATATGGTTTCTGTTTTTTTTCCCCTTCGCTTTATGTATGTTGTAGATATTACCATCTTTCATATTGTCTTGGGTGAATTTTGATTTTCTAGCATTACCTTGTATCATCTAAGGAGATGAGCTTACATGTATATGTATACCATATGTTTATAGTACAATTGGGTCCAGTAATATTGTAAGATTACTTTTACCTTGAAAATATATAGGGAAAAAAACAGAATTTTAGCCATTTTTCTTCTCTTTTTTTTTATACTCTTTAAAAGCCATGATCCTTATTTCAGACAAATATTTATCAGAATATGTCAAGAGTATAATTAATTGGACATAAATTAAAGCTCTGTTTCCTTCTGTTTTCTGCAGACCAATAAATACAATTTTATAAGAATTATATGATGTTTTTATGTGACAACCGTGATAATTATAAGGAAGTATATTTTGCACTTCACTTGTTACATTAAACTCTCCATTTGTGTTATGATCATGATTGATATCTGATTACATATCTGAAGAACAATTAGGTATGGACCAATGAGATTCTAGTTTTACTTTTATTTATCCATCAGGACTGATCCAAAACCTTGAAGTTTGCTTAAAGTGGCATTAGCTACGATTTTGACCAAAAAAATTATATGTTTTGGAAATTGGTAAATAGCTTTAAAATGATGAAATAAAGGTAAATATTTCACATTAAACAGCTTATCGAACCGCTTTCCACCTTTTGAGAACGAAAATAACCATCGATTACTTATTTGCTTGGAAGCAAAAAATTTGACCTCACTTTTTCCTTATGCAATTGACCTTACTAGTGACAGGTAAAAACGAATAATTTGTATTTTTGTCGCTTATTAACTGCTAACTTGCATGGTTCTTTGTCCGTAATTAACACCGACTAAATGCAGATTCACAAAAAATAAGAAATAAGTGCATTGTTGTACTGATTTAATGACAATTCGACAAACTCCGTAAACAATGTCGATAATTAATAAGATGACATACAACTTTAGCAATGCTGCATTGATTGCTTGGTGTTTAATTCCAACTTTAGCAATGCTGCATTGATTGCTTGGTGTTTAATTCCAACTTTAGCAATGTTGCATTGATTGCTTGGTGTTTAATTCCAACTTTAGCAATGTTGCATTGATCGATTGGTGTTTAATGCCAACTTTAGCAATGTTGCATTGATTGCTTGGTGTTTAATTCCAACTTTAGCAATATTTCAGCTATATTGTGACATCTTAAGATATGACACCTAATGTTATCATCCAACAAGTTGAATTCAATTTGACAGATTTACAGTAACACTCAATTAAGCCTTTCTCCTTGACAAAGACCTGTTAATAAATATTATTGAAATTATGGTTGTTTGATGCCATTTAAAACAATACTACACTGTGTCTACAGTGATATTGTGGTGTTCAGTTTTATTGGCAGAGAAAACCATCAACCTGCTACTAATAACTGACCCATTTTTCATTGATACAATTGAAGAACTTCAAGTACACATTGCCATAGACAGGAATTAATATGATCGAAGATCGTTGCCAACCCACTTTATGCTAAAACCATACTAATATGGAAAACGACCAAGTACAATTGTCACAGAAAAGAATTAATATGATCGAAGATTGTTACAACCCCACTTTATGCTTACCATACTAATGGACCTCGAAAACTTAATATTGCATTAACCCAACTTCGATGTTTTGCTTCTTTCTTAAATTATGATTTGTTTCAAGTAAATATAGTTTCAGATCCGTCTTGTCGTTGTGGGGCCAACCGTGAAGACTCGTATCACTTCTTCTTTGATTGTTCCCATTATGCAAATATGAGATATAAATTGTTTCACAATCTCAGCTGGCTACCTAATGACTGTGCTATAGACCTCAAGCTTTTAACCAGTGGTAATCCTATTCTTTCAAATGAACATAGCGAAATTATTTTTAAGCACGTGTTTGAATATATAAAGAGGTCTTAAAGGTTTCTTGTTTAAGTGGTTCACCAAATGAACAATCACACACACCATCACCACAAACCCCTCTCTCTCTTTCTCTAATTCCTTTCTTCATTCTCTGTTCTTCAATTTACACATATTAATGTAATACATATTCATATGCATGCATGCTCTATCAAATAATGTTGTAACTTATTGTATATAGGAGAAGACTTCATAAGTTTGTTTAACTTGTGTCTTATCCTTTTTGCATATTTGAGCAAATAAAATATGTTTAAACTAAATGGGAAACGACCAAGGTAACCTTGTCACAGACAGGAATTAATACGATTGAAGATTGTTACGACAACTCCACTTTATGCTTACCATACTAAATAGAAAATGAAGACGACTTTTACTGATGTAATGTAATAGGCTTAACATCCAAATGACCAGAACAGATATAATTTCCACTGGGCATGTCTAATTGATGTTATTATTGAATGCTGTAGTTTCCTAAGATTTATATTGATGGAGAAAATAATAGGATTTTCTTGTAGTGTAGGAATATTCTGTACATTGTCAGGAACAAAATGAGATCACGGTAAAATGTTACATATTTACATGTATATGACAGAAAAACACAGTTATCGAACGACTGTGCTTGAAATTAAGAAAATTGTTATTTATGCGATATACAGCTTCTGATTACCCCTTTGGTATCTTCAAACTGTACTTATGTTACCTTGATTCAATAAAACTAAAAGTTTTCGCTAAAATAATCGTGCAGAATTTGGTTGCTCTGGTCATATGCTAGTTAAAACTAGTATTTTATGCATCTGAGATGACCAATGCCTGCCAAATTCTATCACTGGAATAGTATATAATGTTGACAAGCTTTACACATACTGTAGCATCTCTATAATTGTGTTCCTTTGACTGGTCTTTATAATATAGTTAGTTCTTGTTATACTTAAAATGCAAGAAACTGTTTTAAATAATGTAAAATCTCTACATGCAAGCAAAAAAGTAGTTTTTGTCTCGCCTATTCCGAAAGTCTCTGAAGGCAAAACGTATTGCTTTTTTGGCTGCAATGATGTTTTGAAATGGTGTCAAATTAGATCAGTTTCTCCATTACCAAACAACCTAGGCTTCAACGACCTTCTTCATTTTACTATTTCTGCTTACCCCTTGGATGTCCTCCAACTTTTCTTTTGTTATTATTTTTCACCCCTCTGTGTGTTATTTAGTGTTTGTCATTTCTGAACGACTTCACGCATTCAAGTGGTAAATGGTATTGATTTATAATTAACAGAAATTAAATAATTAGGTTACTTTTAACTGTTGAAGAAATCATGTTTTAATGTAACATTATGAAAAATGTAAAATTTGACCAACTTGACAGTTCAATTCATGCATGTTGTAAGAATCAGGGGCTGTCGTATGATCGTATGGTAGTTGGATTTACGACTACCTGTGCAGTCAATGCCTATCACAACTGAAGTTGTGAGTTCGAACCCCGTTGATGATGAGGTGTACTCGATACAACATTATGTGATAAAGTTGGTCAGTGACTTGCAACAGGTCTGTGATTTTCTCCGAGTACTCCATTTTCCTCCAACAATAAAACTGACCACCACGATATAACTGAAATATTGTCCAAAAGCAGCATTAATCTCCATAAACTAACCAAACCAACCTTTAAGAGTCGTCTTATTTGGAACTTGAAGTGTAATTCTGCTTCTAGATTATTAACTACCAAAGGGCTGGTAGTTAAATAATTTATACAACCTTTTTAGAATATAAATACCATATATGATTATTAACATAGTTACCGATTATTGTTTCATTAAAAAAGGATACCAATTATTTATACTTTTTATACAATTTTACAGATAAACAAACATGAAATAAAATTTGTTTTGATTTTAACTGTTGATGTCAAGACCTCTCTTACATGTTGATCCAGTTATTCTGTTCAGAAATGTAAATAAATACTAAAGATTGTGGAAAATGAGACCATGAATTTTGTTTTGATAAACACTATTCCCATTATGGTCATATTATCATATGGTTGTATATTGTATCGGTTGTATCCTTATTGGCATCAATTTTATCATTGTCGACATTTTTTCTCACAATAACTTAAGTTCTTTTTGACTGACCATTCTGAAATTTAAATACAATTATCCTTGATACAAAAGAAAGGTTCTGACTGACAGGGATTCTGGCCATATATTTTTCCAAACCAGAGAACCAAAAGTGCTAACGACCTGTGGATTTATCTATCTACCACTGCTTTTAGCCCTTTTATGCTGATTGTTTTGTTTTGTATCTCAAATTTAGCAAAGTTTATTTTAGAATGATGCTAAAACTGACATGCAAATATGTCAATTTTAACATAAAGCTAAAACTAGAATGGAATGTGTGTCATAGCAATATGAAGCTAAAACTGAAATGTAATCTTATGTGGGTCACAGCAAATTTGATTCCAATAGCATGCCTAAAGGAAAAATATTGCATGTCGTACTGAAAGACTCATCAGTTTAATTTAACCAGCCAATGTATGTATAACCAATATACTAGTAGTAGTTGAGATACAGCTATACAATATATATAGACGGGGTTACCACCAGCTTATCTCAAAACCACGGGGGCTGCCATTAAGAGGTCACGTGCTGCGTCGGCCATAACAGTCGTGAAAGATAACACACGTGCATCAATAATCTATAGTAAACATTAGCTGTCTTATTTTCACATAGATTTTTTTTTGGGGTATTATTTCTTGTATTTAAATTATGGCCAGTGAAGTAAAATATAAAAAGGTGGTGAAAATTCATGTGCCGTCAACGGTTGTTCAAATAATCGCCGTAAATTAAATGAATGGAAACAAACTTTTTCTGAATTACATAAACAAAAACATGAAGACTGTTCTTGTATGAATCCATATAGACTACATACGATGGCCTCTAAGGAGTCAATACGATTACAGTAGGCAATCGCTTTAAATAAAAAAAATATCTCCCTAACTAAGTAGGTATTTGTTTGCTCGGAACATTTTTTGGACGGAAAGCCGACAGAAAGAAACCAAATTCCACAACTTAAGCTGGGGTATGAAAAAAAGACAACTGCCTGGCCGACGAAAACTGATGAGACATGAACCCGAAAGTAAAAAAAACGAAACTAATACAGGAAGAAAGCGGTGCGGGGATATATTCCGGTGATCCTGTTTCTACATCTTCAGGACATAAAACGGGAACACCTTCCAGAAGCTATCTGTGAATGTAATGGTCTTGAACCGTCAAGTATTAGCGCCGGGACACAATACAAATATTCAGACTTTTTGGGAAAAGATGATCACACATACGCGAAACCATGGACTAACAACCAGACTACGTTTACACAGACAAAATTACTTTGCATGGACGAAAAGGGTGTTCAAGTTATGACTGAAACCGGTACGATGTCGGCAAAAGGCAGTATAGTGACAGATTGCCACTCTGTTGGGCGAACGAAAGTGGTATTTTTTACTTTGGTTTAACTAATGAAAATAGAAAATACATTATCTTTCCAACTCGATGTCGCCGATCAGTTGCTTCTTGTGTTAATGAAACTAAAATTAAATTTACTGTTCAATGATTTAGCCCGTAGATTTGGAATTTCAAAAGGCTTAGCCAGTAGAATGTACAATTCATGGATGCCAGTTCTTGCTGAAAAGCTTCAAG
>MJUT01023153.1:451647-469996 GCA_002080005.1 Gigantidas platifrons
TATCAATACATTTCTCGAACCCAAATTCAACATTACAACCAACCCCTGAAAGTATACGAAAATAATCAATATTTTACCTTTACATCAACAGAACATCAGTACTTTTTATAAACTTGCGGTGTGTTTGACTGGCTAATACGACTGAACGAAAATAAATAAAATGACTTACCCGAGTGGAAATAAAACGTATCCTGTGATAATTCCATGTCCTGTATTTGACAATTTTAAACTTTCACCAACCATTTATTCCATGTAATACATTTAAGGTCTATCCTCGTCCAGTGTTCAGTGCGGTATATCTGGTATACCTCGTGTGTCCTACCTCAACTGACCAGTCACGTGAATTTGTTTGGCGGGAACTAATTACCTGTAATTAGCTCCCGATAGCTGGATTTTAAATACCTACCTGTATTGATTTTTCCAACTTATCATATGTTATCAGACTGGCTAAAATAATCGTAATTAAATAATAAAAATTAAAAGACAGTTTGTTACAATGATATAACTGAAATATTGTTCAAAGTGGTGTTATAAACCAACCAAACAAACCAATCATATAGCTGAAAAATTGCTGAATTGGCATTAAGCAACGATCATTCACTTTATCTTTTGATTAAAGTCTGATGTATTAAGGTATATGACTTATAAATAACAGTATCTCAGACAGATCTAATAAAGTCTGTAGTCGGTGGTCTTTGTTCAGGTGTCACATAATTGTCACATTATGACAAGGTATTAAACATGTACAAGGTTTGTAATGACCTATACTGTACTGATTGACCACATTGTGGTCTCGGGATACTTAACGTTTTGGTGGTGGGTAAAAATTGGAGCAACATCTTTGTGAGGAAGGACATTCTTATTTATGAACTTGTTCTCGTCATGATATACCTGAAAAATTGCTGAGCTGGCATTAAACAACAATTGCTCACTTTCTCACTTTTGTGATTTAAGCATTAAAACCAATAGGTATTCATATTGATTTTATAAATTGACCATGCACAAAAAGCTGATGATTAATGTAATTTTAGAATGGTCATATATTTTTCATTGATTCAGTCCATATCAAGTTCATCCTGTTGACCCTGGTCATCACTTTGCTTCCATCATTCATGTGTCCATTTGCATTTCACATTTCAATCTGCTATTAAAAAAAAATAATTAAATCCTGGGCAGTTGTGGACGTGATCATATGATAGTTGGATTTCTAACTACCTGTGCAATCAATGCCTATCACCACTAAAAGTTGTGAGTTTGAATCCTGTTCAGGTGATGTGTACTCGATACAGCATTATGTGATAAAGTTTGTCAGTGACATGGGGCAGGTTGGTGGTGTTCATCGGGTACTCTGATTTCCTCCACTGAAATATTGTTGAAAGGGACATTAAACACCATTAACCAACTAACCAACCAGAGGGCTGATGGTAAATGTAATTTTAGAATGGTCACACATTTTAAATTGATTCCATCGATATTAAGTTCACCTGTCGACCCTGGCCATCACGTTGCTTCCATCATCCATGTTTTTTTAATAATCAGAAATCCAAATCCAAGATGGCCATCATCACAGGAAATTGTTTAGAAGATGGCCCTGTAGAAAAAAACAGTGTACTATTAGTTTCTATTCAGAAACTGAAAACATAATTAAATCCAAGCTGTATAGAAATGATTATTTGATTATGTTTTTGTGTAGAATTGATTTCAGGGATGGCCGTCATTGGAGGAGTTATGCAAAGCTCCAGGAAAAATGTTTTAAGAATAATGTTCTTCTCGTAGATGACTTAACTCTTTGAAAGCAAAATTGGATGGTCGTGGAAAGAAAAATTCATATTTTTTGTCAGAAATCCAAGATGGTCATCTCTGCAGGAACAAGCTTAATAATAATCATGATAATCAATGGTTAAAATATCTTCTTCTTAGAAACTACAAACGTGATTAAATGATCATTGTTAACCCAATAATGTTATATAAAGGTGTGCAGTTCTTTCAAGTCTCAGGTGAGGACATTCAGGTCTTAAAAATGTGTGAAATTGATTAAATTTCATTTGAAGTTGGGTAAAAATTATGTGATTTAAATGGGGCCATCGTGGTCCTGATCATATGGTAGTTGGATTTATCACTACCTGTGCAATCAGTGCCTATCACCACTAACATTGTGAGTTCGAATCCCCCTCAGCCAATGTGTACTCGTTACAACATTATGTGATAAAGTTTGTCAGTGACTTGTGGCAGGTCAGTGGTTTTCTCCACCAATAAAACTGACCACCATGATATAACTGAAATATTGTTGAAAGTGGCATTCAACACCATAAACCAAACTGAATCAATCAAGTCTCATGTGAGGACATTTAGGTAAAAGTACAGTAAACTAAATATTAATATCATGCTCATGATTCTAAATGCATTTCAAAACATGACATCCCTGGCTATAGATACAGACTTGTGTTGGCCCATTGATGACTGAAAATGAATATCCATGTCTCCCAAATTAATACACATTTACCAAATTACCTGTCAGTTGCTGAGGGTTAATTTTGCTAAGACCACATCTGATCATCAAAATACATGTATTTAGACCTGTCCACTTACTACATGTAGTACAATAAAACTATTTAAAATCAGTATGCTAAAGGGCACAACAATAAAAATTTCTTTTTATTATACTACAAGTACATGTAATGAGGTCAATGATTATAAATATGTACTGTGAATTTAGGCCATTTATTTTTGGATTTTTTTCTATATATATGTTATATGAAGTAAGCTGACTTTATAAATGTCAACATAATTCCATTATATTCAAAAGAAAATGACCTTCATTGTGACAAACTTTCAAGTGTTTGTAAGTATATAGAATGCAAAATGCAGGAGATATCTGCCCCATTTTGAAGGTATTTCGGATCTGTGATCATATAATTTTTCACAACAGGAACAAGAATTTGGTGTTATATTAAAATGCAAGATTTTTTATGGGTAGGATCCCATCTGCTTGCAAATCCTAGAAAAAGGTTGCATCTTTGATATTTAGTTATATATGTAAAAGTCCATTTAGTTTTAAAATATCTTGGAATTCTGGAACCGTAATTTTTTTAAGCTTGGCTTCTGTGTCATCGTAATGTTAGAAACTTGGCCGTGTGTATTTAAAGGGATATTGTCTACGATTTTTTTGAAAAATGTTTTAACTGTCCATAAATGATTTGTTTAAGCTATCATTAAACAGTTATGCTACAACATATACGATTGGTGTTCTTTTTTTGACAAAAAAGACCCAAAACTATCGTTATCGGAATTATTGTTCGGATGGCAGAAATTCAAAGTGAAAGTAAAAGTAAAAACGGAAGTTTGGAATTCTCGGGGGTTTAGCTTTGAGGTAAGGAAAATACTGTTAAGATTCAAACACTTCATGATTGTCACGCTTATTTAATGTTGTTTGAATCTTAACGTTTCGTAGCGTATTTGCCAATAATTTGGTGTTTAATCTTCATTTTATGAAGGTCAGTACGGAAAACAACAATAATTTTGGGTATGAAAAAATACAAATGTGGTAGACAATATACCTTTAAAATTGAATATGTCAAGAAACAAGTACAGAGTTCACCTGTAAGTTTGTCAAGGACATTTTTTTACCTGTAGCTGGCTGATAGATAAATTACAAAGTGTCTTCATCCAAATATGATTAATTTCTGTCAATTATATCTAGGGGTATTTGATGAAATTGCTGATTTTGTTTTTTCTCCCCATTTCGTGGAATACACCACATTGATTGGTTGGGACGAAATCAAAAAGAGAAAATTTGAGAGAAAATAAAACTTGTTGCACAGGATATTCTTGTAGAGAAAATGGAAGTACTCATACATGTATGTTAAATTTGGTTTTGAGTTACATTTGTATTTAGAATTTTTAATGGAGGGATATGGGTGAGAGTGGTTAAAGTTTATTTTTTCAGTTATTTAATTGATTTCAACAATTTTCCTCAGAAACAAAAATTCTAAAAGTTGCAGGATACAGTCAGTCAGAACAGGTCAAAAATGGCCTTTTTGAAAGGGAGAGTAGCTGGTTTCAGTTATTGTCATTGATTTTCAGTTATTTTATTTTTTAACCAGATACACATATTTAACCAGAAATTAGAGGTGATACACCTCTTAATTTCTGCTTAAATACTGTATGTATTTATTATGGTTTGTTAGCAGTGTGGTTTTAGTGGTTTTGTTGTTAGTGATGCTTTCATATCACATAATGAATCTCATTTCATTAAAGTCGTAATGAAAAATCACGGTACAAAATTTCACATAAAATTATATAATTTGCAAAAATGAAAATAATATTTAACAAAACAAGAATATAAAATTCCCACTGAGTATTTTAGCAGAATAATAAATAATTTGTACAATTGCCAAGCTTTCATAATATTTATTTTTCTCTTCAGACAAAAGGATTAACAACAAATGGTTCTATGGATAGAATGAAGAAATTATTGAGTCCTGGCACAAGAAAAAAAGTCTTTTCAAATGTCAATAGAACATTCGGTGTTCACTTGGAGGATTTGCTGGCTAGAGAGGGGAACAAATACAAAGTACCTTTTGTTGTCATGAAAATTTGTGAAACTATTGCTGAAAAAGGTAGGTAATTAAATCTTTGGAAATTTTGATATAAACAGATGTTGTTGTTTGCAGATCGTAAGAAACATTATCATGCAATATTTATTCATAAATGCATCAATTAATATTAATTATTAGAAAAAAAAATTGTATGTCGTTTCAAGATTTTGTTGCAGAATAATTCAATTACAGCATGTAATTTTTTTTAGTAAAATTCTAAATAAAAGATATTTTAATTATGAATAGAAAGTTTGAACAAAAAGAACAACCTCAGATCGCTGAGCACCAAAAAAAAAAAAAAAATGCATGGCATATGTTGTTGGAAATCCAAGTTCTTGCTTGAGTTTGTTTTATAATATTTATTCTGTATTGTTAGAGATACATCACTGATAATTGTTCATCAGTCAGAAAATGACAGATTTTTGTTTCTGAATTGAATAGTAGATCAGTTTTATCTATATACAGAATGGTTTAACCTCATAGGTTGTAGATGTCTTCTTACCATTTACACAATTTGTTTTTTTTTGCATTGTGGAAGTGTAGAACAATATTTTTGCATTAGTTGATTTAAAAAAAAAATATTGTAGAAAAAAGGTTAAAACATATCACTGCTAAATTATTTTGTATTAATCTTCATTATGAAAGACACAAGACTTTCAATTTGAAATTCCTAATTTCAAAATAAGAATTTTAAACATTTAAATGGAATCTCAAAACAGCAAATTCAATGAAATACCCTAATGAAATAACCCTCTTGTAAATTAATGTTATTTCTTTTACATGATTTAAGCTTTAATGCTGAAACTCATATTCTTCTACATACTTGAAAGACAGATGGGGACATTTGTAATAGTTAACAAGTGATTGATTACCCTTACAGACCAATATCCTGGTGGCTGTTACTATTCATGAAAAGACTCATACTCAGAGCAAGGGTAGGGAAAGGGGGGACTGTTTTCTATTCCCTTGGAGTAAGCAAGTCATTACCACTGGATACTTTGTCTTCCTTTACCACTAAGCCAACATGTAGACTTACTATGGTATACATGTTAATAGAAAAACTGATAATTTTACATAACAGCAAAAACATTTGATCATCATTATTTAGATTGATATACCAGTACATAATTATTTTACAGTAGTATAAGTAAAAACTGTTGATACTGATACTTATAGCATAAAAAATACTTTGGAGATTGTATTGTATGTTTGTACTTGTAAATGATATGCTTGTATGACCTGTAATTATCATTATTTATATAATAAAAAAAACAGTGGTCATTGGTTAATCAATGTGATCATCAGGGCATGTGTAAAAATCGTGGGTTTACTGTTTCTCAATCACAAGTGGGTAGGTATGTAGACAATTTATCTATAATCTTTCTTTTTTTCGTCAGGGAAACATTAAACCAATTTTTTTTTAGTGGAGGCCTATATTTTTTCTCAAAATGCTTCTACAATTTCTTGGATACAGCTGACTTTGATGTGTCCGTCAGGGAAACATTAAAGCAATATATATTTTGTTATGTTTGGCCTTAGTTAAAACCATGTTATAATAATAAATACATAATTTCCATTAGGTAATGGTTAAGGAAAAATATCATGTCTTATTTGTACAGGTTTGGACCAGGAAGGAATATTCAGAATAAGTGGAAGTTCAAGGATAATAGATAAGTTGAAGAAAGACTTTGATCTCCATGGGGATGCTAATTTAGTGGAGGATGGAGACATAGCAGCTGTTGCTGGACTGTTAAAATTGTTCCTTAGGGAGTTACCAGTATCACTTGTACCAGAGAATAGGACCAAACAGTTTGTGTGTGTACAAGATGGTAGGTCTAATTTTGATATTTCAACAAAACTGATCATAGATTATGTACTTTCACCATAATGTCCTTCAACAATTAATGGTATTATAGTAATCCCCCTTCAATATAAGGACATCCTCTCTGCATTGTTAAATTGGCCTTAAAAGAGGAGTGGGTCTCTCTTGAGGTGGACAGTCGAGTAGTATTTATAGATTAATACATGGCCTTAAAAGAGGAGTGTGCCTCTCTTGAGGTGGACAGTTGAGTAGTATTTATAGATTAATACATGGCCTTAAAAGAGGAGTGTGCCTTTCTTGAGGTGGACAGTTGAGTAGTATTTATAGATTAATACATGGCCTTAAAAGAGGTGTGGGCCTCTCTTGAGGTGGACAGTTGAGTAGTATTTATAGATTAATACATGGCCTTAAAAGAGGAGTGGGCCTCTCTTGAGGTGGACAGTTGAGTAGTATTTATAGATTAATACACTGCCTTAAAAGAGGAGTGTGCCTCTCTTGAGGTGGACAGTTGAGTAGTATTTATAGATTAATACATGGCCTTAAAAGAGGAGTGTGCCTCTCTTGAGGTGGACAGTTGACTTGAGTAGTATTTAATTATCTCATTGCATCTTAAATCTGGTCTACTAAGACAGGTTACCTTTGATGGGGGTGACCTTATAAGAGGCTGACTACTGTAACCTTAAATGACTGACCAGAATGAAAGTGATTGCAGAGTCAAACTGACTATTTTAATTTAATTGAATAATGAAATACATGACTTTAACAGATTTGGATGGTCTCTTTAGGCTCTTTGGTTTACTTGCTCCAAAATACTTTAAAATTATTTGGCTTTCAATTTTTGACTTTTGGGCGTAGCTAATAAAGTTTATCCAAGAAACGTGTCATGTGCACTGAATTTGATGTCTATGTTTTTAATACTAACGGTACACTTTACAGCAATCCAATAAAAGGAAAAAAGGAACATGATGCACTAATTTAACCATTTTTTTTCAAGAGTCAAAATTAAAGATTGCAAAATAGAAAAAAAAATCAAGAATATTAAATTAATTTAAGATGTGGAAACAATTAGTTCATGATCTGTACATATTCATTATGTAATTCTTTATTGACCTTTAATTTCATGTTTAGAAAATAAATATATTACCATTGCTGTTGACATTACTTTTTGAAAAGCTATGAAATTGATGCCTTAATTGGCAGATTGCATGCTAAAAAGGCATTAGAGTCAAATTAAAACAGGAAAAAGTCATATTCACTAACTTTTGTCATTTAAATGAAAGTTCAAATTTATACTATATTTATAGGGGCCATTGCAGTCATGATTATATATGATAGTTGGATTTACAACTACCTATGCAATCAGTGCCTCTGCTAATGGCGTGGTGTGCTTGATACAACATTATGTCATAAAGTTTGTCAGTGACTTGCGGCAGGTTGATGGTTTTCTCAGAGTACTCAGGTTTCCTCCACTGATAAAACTAACTGCCTCGATATAGCTGAAATATTGTTGAAAGTGGTGTTAAACATCATAACCCTAACCCTATACCATATAATAAACATATATTATTGATTGATTGATGGTGTTTGACTATAAGTATACCATATTTTAACTATGAGCGTACCTGATGAAGGTTGTTCCAGGAACGTGTTACATATTTTAACTATGAGCGTACCTGATGAAGGTTGTTCCAGGAACGTGTTACACACACTGAATTTGAGATCTATGATTTTATTTCAACTTTATTCATGACCTGGACATGTTTACAAACAATAAATGATGTAACCAGATGATGGGGATGAAATGGGATTTTTATGGGTAGAAATTCAGATTGTCACAAGGAAAACAGGTTGTGATTAATTGTTAATGAATCCATTTCTGCCTTTCTTCTATTTTAGCTTACCAGAATGATACGAAAGCTTGTGTGTACCAGTTAAAACAATGTCTACAAGACTTAAACAAGGAACATTATAACTTGTTAAAATATCTATCAGGATTTCTCGTGATGGTGACTAAACATGAAAAACTCAACAAAATGACTGCTATGTCTCTTGCCATAGTATTTGGACCAAATGTATTCAGGTAATATTCTATTTCAGTCTTTGCCTTAATTTTTTTTCACCTACTTGCCTGAAAGCCAAACTTAGAAAACATTTTCTATTTATTCAAACAAATTCTTTCATAATTTTCACTAGTCCGAATCCAGTTTTACTTGTCCCGGCTTCGGGCAAGTTGGTTAGCACAAAGATTGTATTTAATTCCTGTGTCTATCTAATTAAGGTGTTAATTTAAAGATTTTGAGAATAATTGTTTTTACAGTGAATTGGTTTTGTGGGTTATTAAAGTGAAACCTGCTTATACCAAATCCTAAATAAACGGGATACCTCAATTGAATCGAATATCTTATTCATTTCCAGTGTATAATACCTTTGCAAATTTGATCATTAGTAATTCGAATACATGTCTATTTTGTACAAAAATCGTCATCCCTAGGATGTCCAGTTTAGACAGATTTCATTGTTTTATGTATTGAGAATAGTTCAGAATAAAGTAATATTATGATGTTAGCAAGTGACGTGATTTATATTTAGATTTTTGTGGAGATTTTATTATAACATGATTGATTGAACAAGGAAATCTATTTACAAAGCTCCCGATATTGTTCCAATATTAGCTATTTGATGGTAGTTGATATAATTAAAACTTCTTCTTGCATGAAAAAATTGAGAGAGAAAAACATGTAAAAATCTATTTATCTTATGTATAAACAAACAATAATCTCTGATTAATATTTGACTTGTGTTTTATTTGATATTTGAATATATTAACCGTGTTTTCCTTGCAAGAAAAAAAATCTAGTTAATGGATTGATGATAGGCATAAACAGAAAGGTAAAGTTTGGGTACAAGTTATATTTTAAGCACAGCTTTTTTTGTCATATCTCAATGAAACTGAAATTTTTGGTGTTACATGTATGAAATGTATTTTTCTTTTCATGAACCATTAAAATTGCTAACTTTTTGGGGATTTACCTGGTATTGGAATAAACATAGCCAATAGAAAATTAAGATTTTGGTACAAGCTATATTTGAGTCAATGCTTGTCCTAACTAAGTAAATGAGACATGAGGGTTATTTTTTTCTTGAAATAACATTCAAGTATATCGTGGAGACTTTTGGAAACTGGAATCTGATTGGTCTGATTTGACAGGTTTTTTTTTATAAAGTTGTGGCCGTGATTGTATTGTAGTTGGATTTACAACTACCTATGCTATCAGTGCCTATCACCACTGATGTTGTGAGTTCTAATCTCAATCAGGGCGAGGTGAACAATAGTATGTGATAAAGTTTGTCAGTGACTCGCGACAGGTCTGGTTTTCTCCGAGTCCTCCGGTTTCCTCCACCAATAAAACAGATTGCCACGATATAGCTGAAATATTGTTGAAAGTAGCATTAAGCACCATCAAACAAACAGACAACATATTTTCCTTTAACATGTGTTTAGCATTAGAAACATAGATGTTTTCTATGTCCTCTCAAAACTATTCTTGCATGTTATTTATTTAACTTTGTAGATGTGGACAGGGAATCGCTGGCTTGAGGGACCAAGGTGCTATTAACCAAGTAGTGTACAAGTTTGTCTGTCACTACAACAATTTATTCAGGGAAGAGAATGAAGATCCTCCTGAGTTACAATGGGTAAGAAATAATTTAAGTTTACCTATTTTGTTTTGTTAAAGAAGAACAAGAGATATTGCAAACTATGCATGCAAAAAAATATAATGTAATTTTATATGAAACATTTAGAGTGCTTGTTTGGTTTTTCACGTAGGCTCAAAACTTTAATAAAGTTGACTTTGCTTTAAAACAGCTCTGTAGATTTTTTTGTAAAACAAAATATGCTAGTATACTAATGAAGGTTTGAAATAGTCCAATCATAGGTTAACTGATTGAAGTTCATTCTTGACCTTAGATGGGCATGGAATATTTTTGAGCCTGAAGACAATTAGTGTATACCAAATGTAAAAACCGAACTTTACCCTTTGCATGAAAATGACCATCATTGAGAACAAATTAAAACAGTGATGGGCAACACTATATATAACCCAAGTACAACAACACAATACACTCTTCAGGCTACTTTTTTTCTGAAATGGATGTAGTGTGGATTAAATTTGAAGATTTAACATGAAATAAAATGTAGGAAATTCAGTAGATGCTCCTACATAAGATTGTTGTAAGTCATTATTTTGTCAGTTTAAATAAAAAAATTAAAAAAATTACATTTTTTTTATATTTTGATAAACTAAAAATATTTTGCTTTATTACTTGTCTCAGATCTTTCTGATGTCCTCTCCAAGTAAAACTGACCTCCACAATATAAATAGCTGAAAATGTCTATATTTATGACTTTGATAATCTGATATTTTAAAAACAAGTTATATTTTGCTTTATTACTTGTCTCAGATCTTTCTGATGTCCTCTCCCAGTAAAACTGACCTCCACAATATAAATAGCTGAAAATGTCTATATTTATTACTTTGATAATCTGATATTTTAAAAACAAGTTATAGTTTTGACATTTTGTAAAGTTCATATATATCTTTTTAGAAGACTTGACACTATTTGTCTTATTGTCTCAGATCTTTCAAATAAAACTTACCTCCACTATATAAATAGCCGAAAATATCTATATTTATGACTTTGATTTTATTTTGATTTTATAATTTATCTGATATTAAAAAAAACAGTTTATATAGTTTTGACATTTTGTAAAGTTCACATAATATATTGTTTAGAAGACTGCCACTATTTGTCTTCTGTTAGAGTTTAATTGTGTAATTAATCATAATATTATCATAATTGACCAGTTTACATACAAATCAAGCATGATGAGATGTCTAATATTATATTAATCTGCATGAAAAACCCATCTTACCAGTACTTGAAGATTGATAATGTAACAGAAAATGATATATGTCAGTGTTTCATGATAGGTTTGTGTATTAGCATATGGTGTAAGTGGGTCACGGACCTCATTTTTTCCATCAAAATAAGAATTCCAAGTGTCAGTAAATGATGATAATTTGTTTGTTGCGTTACTGCATTTACTGGTATACATGTACAAACAAAATGTTATGAAAATTGTTGGAGCAAGCAAACTTTAAGTTACAAACAAATGGAGAGGATAAGAAACATCAATGACAATGCTGAAATAAAAGTTATTGAAAGAAAACAGCAAAAGGAACAACATTCAGGAAATGTTACTAGGAAGAGGAACTAAAAAAGCTGACACATTACTAGTGTAAAGCAATGCAAAGGGTTAAACATGTAGTTCATCATCATGGCTTAAAACGGTCATTGTTCAAATGGTTGTCTGTCCTATACTGTGACACTATGTATCTCTTCAAGTCACAGGCATTTCAATAAGGAGTGGTACCAGGTACTTTTCTTTGGTACCACCTGTAAAAAGTGATGTACTGGTACACTTGAAAAATATTGAAAGCCCTGATGTCATATTGAGTTATAATCATTCTATTGTTGTTTACAGCACAGGAAAAACCAGAAAACACCTCCTCCTCCTCGCCCACCCCCACCCAAAGTTTATATTGAGGATAAACCTGTGCCATCACCCAGGAAGGTACGATTATCTTGTCAACACCAATGTCTTGCTTTAATCACATTCTGTTTGATGCTTACAGTCCATTGACTTTTTATATGTTCAATTTTCAATACAATTACTTGTACTGTAAACAAAGTTTGAGATCATTCAGTTTGTTTACATTCTGTTTTTCTTTCTTTCAACAAATTGTGAATGTTTCATTTTAAGTAGAATTACAGCATTTTTCTTAATTCTCATAATCAAATTTGTATGTCTCCTTGAAATGAATTTATTTGTCTGAAAAAATTTCCTGAGATCATTATGAAATCACAATAGGACCAAATGAGAACTTGATCAACAGCAATACATATTTTAGACTACAAGAATACATGTTGACTATTTGGTGTTTTGGTAATAATATTACTGGTAATAGCACTACCTTTAGCTACAGGAATTGTATTGATAAATTGAATTTTGCTATAATTCAGTACAGTGGACTGTATAATACAAATGTATTAATTTACTCAACACTTTTTTAGAAACATCTAATTTGCTTTTTTAAGGGTATAGCACCTGATTTCTTGAAAGAGTCATGGACTTAAATCTTGAGTTTTTACTTAAAAAAAAACCCAGCTTAAATTGAAGTAATAATGTATACAAATAAAGTCTCTTTCAAGCAATCCACACCAAACAAGATATTTTGCAAGACATATAATCCTCTATAACTATAAATACATAATATATGTGTTATATACTCTTTTTACTTACACTTTTACACATATAACTTTTCTTGATTCTGTGCACCTAATTCTTATACACATCCTTAGCTTACCAATATATACTGTATATCAGAATATTTTCGTAAGGCTTGAATTTGGTACTATTTTGGCAGTTTCATGAGGTTTAATTTTTTGAGTATATAACGTAGTTCTTTAAAAAAAAAAAGAAAAAAAAAGATGTCATCAAAATAATAACAAATCTTAATGGTACTGTATTGAAAATTTGATTCTGATTGTAAAAAATATTTATGCACATACATTGTACAGTGAAGCTTGTCTAAACCGAAATCCTGTATAAACCGCAGTTTAAATAAAGTCCTAATGCAGAAAATCTTTGTTACTTTAATTTTAAGAAACCAAACACCTACTATTCTGAACACAGACGTTGTTCCCAGGTTCTGTTTAGACAGGTTTCACAAACACCTACTATTCTGAACACAGACGTTGTTCCCAGGTTCTGTTTAGACAGGTTTCACAAACACCTACTATTCTGAACACAGACGTTGTTCCCAGGTTCTGTTTAGACAGGTTTCACAAACACCAACTATTCTGAACACAAACGTTGTTCCCAGGTTCTGTTTAGACAGGTTTCACAAACACCAACTATTCTGAACACAGACGTTGTTCCCAGGTTCTGTTTAGACAGGTTTCACTGTATTTACTCTCTAAATCACCCAGTTTTACACCTGCTGAAAATAACTATATTTGATTACTGTTGCTGAAATTTATTACAAGATTTTACAGTCATTCATAAATTTAATTGAAAGTGACTGCTGTATCTGATATCAATTATAGATCTTGTTTAAGTACTTTATCTGTGATGTAATTTTTGCATCAAAGCATTCAGTTTTCCTGCTTGGGAATCAGACAAATAGCTATAATTATGTAACTTTAATTGTCAAACAAAAGATCAGAAGTTCATGGCACTTATGTATGTGTCTCTATTCCGGCAACCAAAAGACATTATTACACAAGGGGACCATGATTGTATGGTAGTTGGATTTACAACTAACTGTGCAATCAGTGCCTATCAACACTAAAGTTGTAAGTTCAAACCCTGTTCATGGCGAGGTGTACTCGATACAACATTATGTTATAAAGTTTGTCAGTGAATTGGTCCCGGGTAGTCTGGTTTCCTTCACCAATAAAACTGACCATCATGATAACTGAAATGTTTAAAGTGGCATTCAACACTAACTCTAAACCCCTTATTGCACAATTACAGATAAATAACCCCTGCTACATACCACTGGTTTATTGTTACAATTGTATATATAATTACTAATAAAAGCAAACTCAAGGTTTGACCCATAAATTTTCTCAAGTTAAAAAACATAAATCTCATGCTACTTTGCTTAATATCTGCGCATTGTATATTGTTCTTTGTATTCTATAGTACTTTTAAGCTTTATATTTATCTTCTGGCATGGTGTAACTGTATTTAATTAAATGCTTTGTGTTATAATTACTGGGTATGTTTGCCAACCAGCATTAATCAGTTACAATACATAGCTTATATCTTGGCCAAAAAAAAATTGTGTTGTCATGACATTTATGATGGCTAGTGGAGACTTTGATCAATTGTCAGCTGCCCATTCTGCCATTTTAATTACTCTCTTTACAGTTGAACGTCCTTGCTCATAAATTGCTTGTATATAAATATTTACTTCCCCTGGTCAATGACCTTGTAGGTTAATACCCCAGGAGACCTGTTATTTAACATTCATTCAATAAATAGTATACATTGTATAAGTATATATTGATCAATCATTTTTGGCATTGATTAATTTACTTGACTTCATTGCAAATATTTGTTTAGTCTACAGTTTGTTTAGTGATGCACTAACAGCACATGAGGTAAGAATGTTTACCTAAAGGGATTGTCTACCATTAAGTTTATAAATGTAAAAAAAACTTTTATAAGAATAATTATATTATGTTAGTGTGTTGTTAATGAAATAATTTAGATTAATGAAAAGTGATCTTTTGTAGTAAAGTGAGACTTTTATATGACCTCAGATTTAGTGTTTGGGTAATGCATGTTTTAATGTCACTTTTAGCAATATTTCGGCATTATAATATTGATGGTCAGTTTTATTGGTGTGATTAATGAGTTAGAGCAAAGACTGATTGGCAGAGAGTCAGGATGATGTATCAGAGTAGAGCAACATGACTTCCTGTGAATTGTTGTTTTAAGTGAGCTACCATGATAAAAATCCAACTGAGCAAAGCAGACATCATCATGCATACAATATCAACCTGTTCTTGCCACGATAAAGCTGAAAAATTGCTCACTTAAATCAACAATCGCCCACTCTCTTACTAAAGTACATACAATCTTCTATATTATATAAATGATACGTATATCAAGTTCTGGCTTTATTAATTCTGTATTAGACTTACATAATTATAAATAAGACTTTCTACCTCATGAAATAGATAATTAGGCTATAAATAAGGATTTTTATATATACATGTATGGTAGCATAGGCCGATCCAGTTATAGACTGATAAAAACGTGTTTTAACAGAATGTTTCCAATTTTGTCTTTGTCATTTTTCTTTTTACCATGTAATTTTCGCTTTGAATTACGCCTTTGATTTTTCTAAAAACAAATTGATTAGAAATCCGATTTTTTTCTTTTTAAAAAAAACGTCCCCCCACCCTCCTTATGGAAAAGACTAGATCTACCTCTAGGGAAGTTTTCTCCATAAGGAATTGTTTGGGGGGATCCTTTTCAGGTAAAATACTTATTCTTTAATTAAGTTGCATTTATATAGAGTCTGGAAATTATATTTAGATACAGCGAGACTTCTTTGTGTGCAGATTGTATTGTCTGTATTTATTGCAGGAAACAGTCAAATAAGTTATTATCACGTGTTGGCTCATATCAATACAAGTTGCTATAATTTATGTTCAATATTACTGCTAATGTTTATTTTTAGGTTTCCTTCTATAGGACTAAAAATAAACAGCACTTCCTTATTGAAGCTTGAAAAATAAATTTAGTGTTATGCAATTCACAAAGAGACAAAGTTCATTAGTAGTATTCTGTCCCTCTACATTATCTCTCCTTTTCTTGATGGCACTCAAGACATCCATCCATACAACGATTCAAGCTCCAACTTTTACCAACATTATGTATTTATCGTCAACTGGGAGAAGATGTTCTAAGTTGTCAAACTTGTATCTGATCCTATTGTCATGTAAACATATAATTGTGTCTGAGTAATGTCAGTTTATTTCTTTCATCATAATTTGGAGATATATTATTAATGATATTATTAATGGTTTATTACAGTTTTTTCTTCCTGGTTTATAGGTTCCTGTAATGATTAAACCTAACAGTATTACTATTATTCAATATTAACAACTGGCTAACTGTCTGTAGGAGACAATTTTCATCAGATTATATAGACATTTTATGTATTTGTACTCTGGATACAAGATTAACATGTGATCTGTCAGATTACATTAGAGGATCTTATTCAAAGAATGATTTCAGTATTAGAACAATAATTTCAATGAATTTCTTTTTATGCCCCCTGCTGCTAGGCATCAGAGACAATAAATGTTACCCATTTCTGTCATTCCTTACATCCCACATTTGGTTTCCTTTCAATAACGTAAGTTCCCCTTAAGCAATTCATTTGAAATTTATACACAAGGTTAGGAATCATATAAAGAATGCCATGTTCAATTCTTAGACCTTACCACTTTAAACCCCTGTTTACCTTTGCTGGAATTGGGGTGGGGGAGGTTATTCATGTCCTTAGGACACATTCTTCCATTTTTATGTCCCCGCCACTAAGTGGCTGGGACATATAGTGTTACCCATGTCCATCATTCCGTAATTCCGAAATAAAACAGTTGTAACCACTTTTTTTCGCTATGCTTTGAGATATTGACTTGATATTCGGTATATCATTGTGGGTGTATAATGATAAGTTACAGGTCAACTTTATGTTTCATTCCGGTCCAATAACTTTTTGGTCGAGTTATGGCCCTTGGACTTTGAAAACATTTGCAAGTCTCCTTAATATTCACAGTGGGGACATTCGTGACATTCTGACTCCTCTAGTTTTTCATAAAGAGTATCCTATTCA
Organism: Gigantidas platifrons; assembly: GCA_002080005.1. Lineage (NCBI taxonomy): Eukaryota > Metazoa > Mollusca > Bivalvia > Mytilida > Modiolidae > Gigantidas > Gigantidas platifrons. Next base: position 468,552 of record MJUT01023153.1, read on the forward strand.
AAAGATGATTTGAGTATAAAAAATAAATTTCAACAATTTCTTTCTTTAATAAAAGATACACCTCAGATATGTGGAAGCATGTTATGACAAAAAGAGGACTCAATATAATCAAAATTGATTGTAAATGAGCATCTTTGATCAAATAGAGAGCATGCTTACTTGACACAGACTTAATATCAGATACAGCTCTATTTTTAAATTTTTTTGTAATTGACAATTCTATTTTTAATATTTTTGTAATTGACAACTTTATTTTAATTTTTTTGTAATTAACAACTCTATTTTTAATATTTTGGTAATTGAAGAAGATGCCAAGAATTTAATAGGTCATATTTATTTTTCCAGATTCGTCATGAGAATTATGAGGTTGGCCATTACCAAGATGCTGAAGATTTTGACCATAACGATCACAGTGAAACATCATCAAGTCTTACTGTAGGTAAAGGCAATATCCACAGTCCTATGTTCAGTGATGATGAGTTGACTGGACGGGCAGCATCGCCATTTATTTTGGACAGGTGAGTATTGTGCTAGCAGTAAGATAAAGACAAAGATATTATAGTCCATATATTTTTAGTTTCACTTACCAATTTAATTTGTTTTAAAGAAAAAATTACTTTTTTTCTAATTTTATTGTTACAGGATTCCTCCAAAATTTGTTAAAAATATTTCTAATTTGCCCCCCCCCCCCCNCCCCCAAAGAGAGGCCACCTCTCTTATAAGGCCAATTTATTGCAGAGGGGATGACCATACATGTTCATTTTAGAAGCAATGACAATGTCTTTCCCATTGTTTTGTATTATTTGGCGGTGTAACCTTTTAATGTTAAATATTTTCCGTTTATTATGTATTTATTCCCACGATATTACCGGTTAGTTGATTGCATGTTCTACTTTGATTACCTGAAATAATTTGCTAATTAATTATGTATTTTGTATTAAATTTCAGTGATGGTGGATACAGTATTATAGAATCACCTGTGCCATCAGCCAGAACATCTAAGTAAGATATATATTTCTTAAGTAAATGTTAGTTCATCTAAACTATGTTGGTTGACCTTTAAACAACTTTGATCTTTTTAGCTCACCTGACCCAAAGGGTCATTTGAGCTTTTGTCATCACTTTGCGTCCGTCGGCGTCGTCGTCGTCCGTGTCTGTAAACTTTTCATACTTTCTTCTTCTTCTTTGAAACCACTGAACTGATTTGGACCAAATTTGGCAGAAATGTTCATTGGGAGGTCCTCTACTAAATTTGTTATTTTGGTGCAGATCGGAAATCCAACATGGCCACCAGGGCCAATAATGTGTTCTGATTGGTTGAAACTTTGAAAATCTTCTTGTCAGAAACTACTTAGCCGATGGAATTGTAACATTACAGAAATGATGACTGGATGGTCCTCTACTAAATTTGTTATTTTTGTGCCGATCGCATATCCAAGATGGCC
>MJUT01023153.1:471176-501624 GCA_002080005.1 Gigantidas platifrons
AGGACTTAGTTATGTCAGGTGAGTGATACAGGCTCATGTGAGCCTCTAGTTTTTATGGATCAATCAGTGGCAAGGGGATTTGCCATATACAGTCAAATCTACCCATGCAGTCACCTGTATTTAAAGGTCACCTTTTCTTGTCCTGTCATAGAAAATTTCATATGCAATGAACCTCTCTTAAGAGGTCACATGTCTTAGAAGACCACTTTTTTCTATCCCAAAGGTGACCTCGTAGTACATGTTTGACTATATATTTCTTAAAGTACATGTTAGTTCATCTGAGCTACACTGGTTTGACCTTAAAACAACTTTTATATATTTTTATATTTTAATATTTTTGTCTTCAAGAAAATTAGCATGGATTTGTTTTGGTTGTTGAGACTAAATTTACTATCAATATGACATTTATGTCAGTTGTGTTCTGTGTATTGCCTTCAGATGTGTTTATTTATAGTAACAATAAGATTACAAGGACTATTTATAGTAACACCAAGGGAAATAGTTGTTGTTATTTAGTGTATGCAATAGTATTACAATAATAGACAGTATCTATAATTAGACCTTGATAAATAAGATAAGACTTCATATTGTTATTGTTATATTTTTGGTTTTGTGTCAGTATATGATTGTTGTTTAATAATAACATGATGATGATGTCTACTTTGTACTACACCAACACGCTTAGTTGGATCACTGAAATAACAAGTCTATATATAGTCACACCAGTTATGGAATCTCATGAGATGCATAACTGCACATGTGTAACTTCAGTGTGCTGTGCTAATTTGTGGAGAAGGATGTGGTCCACAATTCTCCTGTGTAGCATTTAAAGAATTTGCTATGTGTAAATCTAGTCGGGATACATTATACAGACTCCAGGCCATTCAGTTTTTGCTCTTCTAAATGTTGCGTGCTTAGCAGACAAGCAGTAAATACCAATTTTATAGCCTTCAGCACAGGAACTAGAGAATCTACTGAAAATAATTGAACCTGAACTGTACGTGACCTTGTCCAAGATTATGGTTATGGTGTTTAATGCCACTTTCAACAGTATTTTAATTTTATCGTGGTCAATTATATTGGTGGAGGAAACCGGACAAAACCACTAACCTGTCGCAAGTGACTAACAAAATCACAAAATGTTGTATCGAGTACACATCACCTGAACGGAATTCGATCTCACAACATTAGTGGTGATTGGCACTAATTGCATATGTAGTTATAAATCCAACTGTCTAAGATTATATTTTGTGCTGATTAATAATATGAAAAAGCCACCATATGACTTAACTTAATATATAGCACTCTTATGGAGCTGTGCTCTGCAAATATTTCATGGTAACTTTATAAACAGATGAGTGATGCAGAAACGTGTGAGCGGTTGGTTTTAACATTAAATATAACATTTTTTTCATGTTTATAAATAATCTTAAAATTAACAGATGAATATTAATTTACAGAGTTGTTGAACATGCCATAACAAAAGCTATAACTAACAACTTGTTTGGTGATGAAGATGACACAGAGGCTGAGGATGATCACCATAAAGGTAGATAACTCTTGATAACAGTCAGGATTATATTTTCTTGGTTTAGGGTTAGGTTTGGTGTATGGTGTTTAATGCCACTTTCAACAATATTTCAGTTATATCGTGATGGTCAGTTTTATTGATGGAGGAAACCGGAGTACCCGGAGAAAACCATTGACCTGTCGCAAGTCACTGACAAGCTTTATCACATAATGTTGTATCGAGTACACCTCACCATTACTGCGATTTGAACTGACAGTTTCCATACGACCCCTTTATATTATATTAGATTTTTTCAAATTAACCAATGTGTGTATCTTTTGATGTTTAGAGTATTTAGAAAATGTAGAATACGTTTCAGAAAAATGGAAAATTCTTGCCATTTTTCAACATATCGGCATGGATTGAGGAATGAATGAAAATGTAGAATTACTATTTTGAGAAGAATATATCTAAAACTGCATGAGGGGCTGTCGTAGTCATGATCGTATGGTAGTTGATATACAATTACCTATGTAATCAGTGCCTATCACCACTGATGTTGTGAGTTTGAATCTCAATCAGGGCGAGGTGTACAACATTATGTGATAAAGTTTGTCAGTGACTTGCGACATGTCAGTGGTTTTCTTCGGATACTCCGGTTTCCTCCAACAATAAAACTGACCGCCACGATATGACTGAAATATTGTTGAAAGTTGTATTAAACACCATCAAACAACTATTTTGAGAAGAAAATTTATAAAACTGCATGTAATTATGGATAAATAATTCTAAATGTATATATGTTGTACGTAAAACTAGTTACATATTGAAGAGAGACAATTGTCATCATTGATTCTATTAAAATGTTAAAGTATTGATAACAGACAATAACATAAAAGTGTCTTTTTTTTTAATGGAAATATTTGCCAAGATGTAGCTAAAATATTGCTAATGCTGGCATTGTGCCAACAATCAATCACATGACTTATTTGTTAGTTGAGGTTTTTGTTTTTGTTTTTGTTTTTCTTTTTGTGTTTGTGTGTGCACGTTTTTATTTGTTCTCCTGTATTACCTAAGAATGTTTTATTTATTTTTCAGATAATTCTCATGAAGATGATATTAAAAATGGAAATTCTAAACACAGGTATGTAAAGAATGGAAATATTAATACATGTCAGTTTTTGTTTGCACCATGCCAAATAAGATATCAGCAAAGGAATATAGGAATATTATCGATTTGGTTAACAGTTTTTCAGTGGCTCTTCCTATGATTTTTCTTTCTCTTATATATATAAGAGCAACAAATCTCTTAAATAGAGTGAAGTGTAGAATTTAATTTTCAGTTTGAAAGGTGTGAAAGTTGTGAAACTATTTAAACACTCTCGTCTAGAACATTTTTTTTCGTAATGAATTACAAATAATACAGAAAACTATTTACAAGATAGTTATCTATTATGAAAGTAATATTGTAATGCACGTTCTCCCATTGAGCTGTGACAGCGAAGAGGGTGATCTTGATTTGCCATTCCCAGAATACTTTTATATATATTTTCTGATTTCTGCTGATATTAAAGTACATTATTTGTATATACAAAGAATTCAATTGTCCATGACTTACTTTGACTTATGACTTATTCCACTTCGTCCAAAGGGGGACATAGGGCGACCATTTTTTTGTAGTCGTTTCTGTAACAAAACTTTTTTTTACTAGTTAGGGATGTTAACCCTAAGATAAGCCTTCTACGTGAAGGGTAGGGTTGTTCTGTTGGGGTTTTCCATCCCTTAGACGATTGCAGTGTTGGTGCTTACGAGTTCCATCTACCCGGATTTTCTGTCTGGATTTACTTCCATAGCCATTGACTTTCCCAAGTCACCCACAAGGCAGTGAGGCTATTTAACCCATAACTGGGGCAGGATTGATGAGTGCTAGGGCATGTCCACACGCCGGTGGGCCTACACACTACATCTCTAGGGTCCTTGCTACTCCGAGATCCTCTACAGTTTAGCATAGTATACTAGACCCTAGTTACCGTGTGCTGTCGCTGGGAGGCACTGTAGAGATCTTAGACTGGTAGAGGTTTTGTACTGGCAAGAAAGACTCACGCACTCGGCTTTCCTTTTCACCTACAAGTAGGCTAGCCAGCGGCAGTAGTAGAGTCTTCAACTCCCCCTGCACTAGACGCATATCCAATCCCTGTGGTAACAATACCACTGGCACATTTGTCCATGAATTTATCTTTTTTTCTCGCCATCAATTCATGAAAATTGATACCAAATACTTCCAATGATTCTACAATAGTGAAAGAGAAAGTCAATTAAAAAACTGGGTTTGTGAAAACTAATACACTGGTTTAAACAATCAAAAGATATCAAGAGAAATAATTTGATTTATTTTACCTATCTCATGGAAAGAAAAAGTCATTTCATCTTTATGAGTTCGAACCCAGCCTAGGCGAGGTGTACTTGATACAACATTATGTGATAAAGTTTGTCAGTGACTTGCGACAGGTCAGTGGTTTCCTCCATCCCCTGACCGCCATGATATAACTGAAATATTGTTGAAAATGGCGTTAAAACACCATAATCCAACTAAACCAATGATAACAATCCAATATATATCTTCTAATTTTAGGGTAAATCATGAAGAGGAAGTACTGCCTGTCTTTAACAGGATAAAAGTCTTTGAAAATAAAGAAACAGAGAAGATGGAAGTAGATATTATAAAACCTGTTAAGACCAAACCATTGTCTAAAGCTTTTGACATGTTTGAAAAGAAAGGCATCATAATTGGACAGGTATTACATTAAGAAACTTCAGCCTTTAATAAGGAGTTTACACAATTACTGTCTGATACGCCTCTTCAGAAGTATAAACTCATGATGAAATATCGTATTGCAACAATCAAGATTTTAATAGTCATAATTTCAACCAAAATCTTGACTCTAATAGAGCATGTATGACTTTAATATTTTTGAACATGAAATGCTGTTGTTGTCCTTTTATTATTTATAATTTTAATTTGTCTTTGAAAATTCATCACTTTATCATATTATGTATCGTTTTTGCAACTACATTCGAAAAACTTTTGAAAAAAAAGATATGTTTTTTGTCTTGTATTACGCCATGATATAGCTGAAATACTGCTAAAGTTGGTGCAAGCTTCAATCAAATTTGTTTTTAGGTTCCATTTAATAAATAATCTTTAATGACCACAAAAATTTGTCATTTATGTTATTGTTAAAATTTGTTGTTTTATGTCTTAAAGCCTTACTCCTAGTAGTGTTAATGTGTGTTTTGTTTTCTGTCTTAAAGCCTTACTCCTAGTAGTGTTAATGTGTGTTTTGTTTTCTGTCTTAAAGCCTTACTCCTAGTAGTGTTAATGTGTGTTTTGTTTTCTGTCTTAAAGCCTTACTCCTAGTAGTGTTAATGTGTGTTTTGTTTTCTGTCTTAAAGCCTTACTCCTAGTAGTGTTAATGTGTGTTTTAATTATTTAGGCTCCAATAGCTGTGGATGTTGATGACTTGGAGGAATCTGAAAGGAAAGAGATTAATGAACACAGGTAACAAAGACTCTTAAAAATACTAAATACATGTAAGGTTGATTATAGAATGTCATCATTCTTTATGTATAAATCAAATCTGTATTTAAAAGACCACATTTTACTGGCAGGCAAGGTGGTCATGTCTTGACAGACTTCATATTCAAATAAGCAAATCGATCATGAGTAGAAAGTTTAAACAGTGATGGTCAACAATTCCCCCAATATCAACAACAGTCACCTCTCGCCTCAAACCATTAAACACAAAAAGGACCCTAGCATATGGCATTGAATATCCAGGTCCTGACTTGAAACAGGCACAAGATTGAAGCTTAGTCTTTAAGATGCTAAATATTATAAGTAAGTAAGAAGAATCATATAGAACATGAACTCATTTTGTTTGGCAAAGTTTTATTTTAAAGACTGGCGTCTGTTGAATCATGTAAATATTATAAAATTGTTGTTGTAAACAAATATAAATGATATTTTTATTTAAAAGTCTGTAGATTGACGCTGTGTCTTTTTCTAATGTTAGTTAATAAATCCATCATATTTTTATAAAGCATTAGCTCTGTTAAAAAATAGTGAAAACAACTACTTTAAGATAAGTAATAAAAATTTGCTTTATTTTACTATAAATGATAAAATTTCATATTTTTAAGTTCTTTTATATATTGTGATTTAAGGTTGGAAGAGTATATTGAAGATGATGATGGTGGTGAACGGGATGTTTTTGAAATCGTGCGGAGAAATTCAAATGAAACCTTGTCAACAGTAAGTGAATTTAAAGTATTTATACAGTAGATGTAAGGAGCCATTGTGGTCGTGATCGTATGGTAGTTGGATTTATAACTACCTATGCAATTAGTGCCTATCACCTCGGGTGAGATGTACTCAATACAACATTATGTGATAAAAGTTTGTCAGTGACTTGCGACAGGTCGATGGTTTTCTTCGGGTACTCCAGTTTCCTCCACCAGTAAAACTGACCGCCACGATATAACTGAAATATTGTTAAAAGTGGCATTAAACACCATAACCCTAACCCCCCCCCCCCTTTACAGTAGATATACAGAATTGTATCATGAGATTCCTAACAAAGATCATTTTCTTGTATATTCTTTTACCTTGTCTTAAATGATATGAAAAATTCATCTGTTATCTATATGCTGAATTTATTGATATTGTGTTGCTCATATTCAAAAAGTCAAAACTCTGTTTTTAATTTATACGGACATCAACCTTTGGTTTCTGATCATTATTTTAAGTTCAGTGTTGTTTGCATTTTACTCTAATCATTATGTTGCTTGGTTATGCCCAAAAAAAATTATGTATCTCAATCAAATTTCAAATTTTATATTTTGGTATTTTTTTAAAAGAAGATTCGTGCAAGTTGTCTTGTTTGTTATTCTTTTGATAACAACTTAATTGAACAATAATCATGATTAAATACTTAAAAATAAAAAATAATTTGTTAGAATATCATGCAACTTGTAATGTGTATTATAAATGTCATGTTACCTGTAATTGCATTATAAATGTCACATGACTTGTAATTTGCATTGTTCATGTGACTTAAAATTTGCATTATATGCTGTTGTTTCTTTCTAGTTTAAAAGAACTGCAGGTCCTGCAAATAGGAGATCTCCCTCTAGAAAATCTCGGGGAAGTTTTGGTGAAGATCAGATTATCCAGGACGAGATCCCAGTACCTTCCAAACATAACAAGACATCAGAGAGTGCAGAATTAATCCCTATGATAGAGGGAATCTCTAACAACAACCAGGAAAACGAGGACAGTAATTTGAACCACAGTCATCCTAAACCAAGGGTCGCCTTTCTGGAATTGACCAACAACAGAGAGGAAATAGAAAGACGAGGCTCTCCTGACATGTCTCCTAGTAGATCTCCTAGTAACAGTCGTAAACCATTCATACCCCTCCTGGATTTCTCTACACTTCATGAACATGTTGATAGTACTGGTAAGCCAGGGATGTTGGTGTTTAATGTTTTGACGGTCAGATTTAATGGTGGAGAAAATTGTAATATAGTAGTCACCCTCTTGTATAGGTCCATCCCTTTTACAATGAAAAAATGTCCTTTGTAAGAGGGGAGGTCTTTTTTAACAGTGGCCTTTTGTGAGAGTGGCCTTATTACAAAGGGACTTCTGTACCCAGAGAAAACACCCAATTTTCAGCAAGTACCAGGAGAAAACTATTGCCTTCTGCAAGTCACTGACAAACTTCATCACATAAAGTTGTATTGAGTATACCTTGTCATGGGTGGAAATAAAACCCACAACTGTGATGTTGATATACACATAGGTATATGTATATTATTAAATGATACGTAGAAGGTTTTATGGGGATTTGCTCAACTAAAACGTTGGAATATCATCCTAAATATGTATGAAATATTTGCCACTGGACATTAAGCAACAAAATATCAATCAAACTACAGTGAAACCTGTCTAAACTGAACCCCTTTCGTACTAAAATTTTTGTTCGGAATATATAGGTGTTCGGTTAAGACATTTTAAATTCACTAAAATTTACAATATTAGGACTAAATCTACTATTCAGTTTTCACTGAATTTTTGTTTATTTAGGGTTTGGTTTAGATAGGTTTCACTGATTATACAAAAAAATGTTTTTCTACTGAAACTTTTTTTTGGATCAAATTCTGAAATTGATAAAAATTAATAACTTCTATTTTTCAGATCCAATTTTAGCTACCAAAGGACAATCTGTCTCATACCTTCGTGCCAAAAACCAAGTGAATGGTGATGATGTACTGGTATCTCCTAGAACCAACAAATTAAAGAAAAATAAAACTAGGTCAGTACACATTCTGTTTGACACATTAACCTATATTTTATGCACAACATTGGTATTTAGTGGAGAATTTTAAGAATTACTGAGAAAGAACTCTTCTTTTTGCATAAAATGCATTTTTTTTTGGTGAAAATCAGTTATAGGTTAATTATAGATGTGGGTATTTGTTTTTGAAATAGAAATTACATTTTTATTGATATTAACCTTCCTCATGGCACATGATTTAGAAGATACTTATCAAAATAGATAAATTATGTCCATAATTATATACATATAAGCGGGCCAGATTAAGACCTTTAGGGCCCTAGGCTAATGAAATTATGCTCCTTATCTTTGTGATATATTTTAATGACATTTACATAGCTTAAAAATTTATATTTGAAAACCTTTTAGACTACCTCTTATTCTAGTCTATAGAATAATCAGGCCCTGCATATAAGACAACATTTTCATTATCTTTTGAAGTAATAAATTTCAGTTTTATCAAATCAAGTCTTTGGCTGTAGTCATTTTTCATTGAAAAAAATTATACCTTTCATTGCTCACTACTGGAGTAACAATTATCATTTGGTTTTTTTATTCAAAGTTTGATTTCAATAGATATCTAACATTTTTATAGCTTATCTCATGAACACAAGAATGGGGTCATATTATTTAAGTTAACATTCAATATCAACATGAAATGTAGTGAACATCCTTAAGCATAAGGGGCCTCGGTTGCTGAGTTGTTAAGATCTGCCTACAAACCTATCACCACTAACAAGGGTTCACATTAAGATACTTATCTTAAGTTGAAAGATTTCCAGACACCTATGAATGGCCATGGATTTCGCTAAGAAGTTTGATATAACTGCCTGGCCTTTCCTTCGCCAATTAAGTCTGGGAGTCACGATATAGCGGAAAAAGTGCTGAAAGTCACTACAAACACCAATAACTCTAAGCCTTGGGCATAAATATTCTGGTGTAATAATGAATGATTATTACATACCATTTTCTATATTGGCCTTGGCTTTGGTATTGGTCCAATATTCCAATATCAGCATGTCAATATTGTTGTCAGCATTATTTTGCTATTTTTTTAAATAAAATTTAATATATATACCGGTGGTAAAATTTAGGCTTACATTTTAGATTATAGAATTTTTTCTCATTATATTTTGTATTTATTTATATATAAAAAAAATTCCAAATAGTTTTTCTTAATTTAAATTCCCAAAGTCTTCTTTATTCTAAACACAATTGTAATATAATCTTACTCTACATATATTGCTGTAAAATCATGCATGGTATAGCTGAAATACTGCTTAAGTTGGCATTAAACACCAATCAATCAATCAATACTGTAAAATCAGAAAAAATGTTTTCCTGTATCTGTATGAATTTTATATTTTATAGAACCCCAAAAATATACAAATAGTTTTAATGTAACATGTAAATTTCTGCTTGCTTAGCTGGACAGAATTTGTTTATGATGAGGAGGGACCACTTTCACCAAGTGCTTGCCTCTCTAACAGGTGAAATCTTACTTCAGTCAATAATATGTTTCTTCACCATCCGGTATATTAGAACTGCTAATATTGTCTATTTTGTATTATATATTTGGTATACACAGGGGCATCAAGTGTTCATAAATATTTTTTTAGCTCACCTGACTCAAAGGGTCATGTGAGGTATTGCCATCACTTGGCGTCCGTCGTCCGTCATCCGTCCGTTAACTTTTTCATATTTTAATCTACTCCTCTGAAACAACTGGGCCAAATGGAACCAAACTTGGCAGAAAACATCTATATAAGGTCCTCTATAAAGTTTCTTCATTTCGTCCCATTCCGCCAACAAATATGGCCGCCAAGGGCAATTCTTGTTTCTGATTGGCTAATGTTAAAAAAATCTTCTCCTCTGAAACTGCTTGGCCAAATGGAACCAAACTTGGCAGGAAGCATCTATGTAAGATCCTCTATAAAACTTCTTCATTTTTTTCCATTTGGCCAACAAACATGGCCGCTGTTACTAAAAATAGAACATATGGTAAAATTGCAGGTTTTTGGGTAATAACTCAAAAACCGTTAATAATATCAAAAATCTGACACGTGGTAAAAATGATCAGCACAGCAAGATCTACCTACCCTGCAATTTTGAAGTAAATCTGATTACCCATCTTGGAGTTATTGCCCTTTTTTCATCAAATTTTTAAAATTTTAATATTTTTCGTCCTTTATTTCAAAAACCATAAGAGATAGATGTTAAGTTTAAATTGCAAAAATGTGCATCATGTCAAGATCTACCTACACTGCAATTTATAAGTAAATACCATTACCCATTTTGGAGTTATTGCCCTTTTTTCATCAATTTTTTATTTTTTATTTTAGTACTTTTCGTCTTATATTTCAAAAACTATAAGAGATAGATGTTAAGTTTAAACTGCAAACATGTTCAGCATGGCAAGATCTACCTACCCTGCAATTTTGAAGTATATCCCATTACCCATTTTGGAGTTGTTGCCCTTTTTTCATCAAATTTTTAAAATTTTAATACTGTTCGTCTTATATTTCAAAAACTATAAGAGAGAGATATTAAGTTTAAATTGAAAAAATGTGCAGCATGTCAAGATCTACCTACACTGCAATTTTGAAGTAAATGTCATTACCCATTTTGGAGTTATTGCCCTTTTTTCATCAAATTTTAAAATTTTTAATACTTTTCGTCTTATATTTCAAAAACTATAAGAGATAGATGTTAAGTTTAAATTGAAAAAATGTGCAGCATGTCACGATCCATCTACCCTGCAATTTTGAAGTTATTGCCCTTTTTTCATCAAATTTTTAAAATTTTAATACTTTTCGTCTTATATTTCAAAAACTATAAGAGATAGATGTTAAGTGTAAACTGAAAACATGTTCAGCTTGTCAATATATACATGCCCTGCAATTTTGAAGTAAATTTTATTACCCGTCTAGGAGTTATTGCCCTTTTTTCATAATTTTTTAGTTTACCTGGCCCAAAGACATTATCTTTTATGCATAAATATAGAAAACAGTTAAGGTAATGATTATCTCCCTTTGAAATTTGCTTCAGTATCATTCTATTGTCAGGTGAGCAATACAGGCTCAGTGGGCTGAGCCTTTAGTTTAAATTGTCGTAATTCGACAATCCATCATTATTAGAAAATTGACAAGGATTTTAAAACTCTACATAATGGGTCGAATTATTGTCAACTACAATCTAAAATTAATTCATACTAGTAAAATGCTAATGTTACTAGTCAAAAGGACAAATTATGCTTGTGTTACGTTGATTTTTTGACCAATTAAAGACAAGCCATGAAAAAAATGTTTGTCTTGCATTTTTGCGATATTTTTTAGTGGGAATATAATGAGAACATATTTTTATTTGAGAAATATGGTCATCGATGAGATGAGTTTTGGAATAAATTATTTTTGAATTTTGGGAATACATGTGTATATGTATGTAAACATTCTGAAAGAAGCTAAAAATGATGTGCCAAGCTACTGTAATACAAAATAAACAGTATTATTTTCATGCTTTTAATCACTATCCATTGCTCTATTACTAGATAGTATTGAGTGTTTTGTTGTTAATTTATTGTGGTCCATTCATACACTGATGACAGTAAATAATTTCTTTTTATTTTACAAAGACTTAAAAAAAGTTGAGATGAAATGGAGCCATTATACGAAATGAACAATATTTATATTGCACATCTTATAAGATGAAAGAGAACACTTTTTCACAAAGACTTTGTAGGATTTACGTAAAACTAATTACCAATATTTTTTAGTGTACACAAGTTGTATGAGTTCTTTGTGAATGTTGTCTTTGAATATATCTTAATGAGCGGGAAAACTTAGTTTTTAAAATAGTAATTATTCATTCTAAAAAGTCACTCGAAGTTGCGGTTTGAATAATAATAGAGCAATGTTAATAGCATGACATTTACTGATATTAAGTATTAAAAATAGTATGTATTTATTGATATATCGTTCCCTTGTATTGTTTGTATAATTGTATTGTGGTGGTTTTTTCAACTTTTTTAGCAAGTTGTATTTATTTGCTGAAGAAATTTTTGGACTAATTTTATTTAAAATTGTGTTGATAGAATTCACAATACATGTATAGATTTATTTGTATTTCACACATTTTATATTATTTTTTAATTCACAAAATATTTATAATAGTACAGTGTATATTCACAATGCTTTTTTAACATAGTACACTTTTTGGTAACAGTAGAATGTTTTCTTTATGAATATCGTTCATGACTGTAAATCAATATAAATGAACTATCGTTGAACTTTGCGTTAAAGACCCAGAATCCATTGTAATCAATATTGTATAAAAGCACATGGCATATTTTCATGAAATCTTGTATGTAGCTTGCACATGCCTTAATCTACGTGGTAACGTGTTTCGTTGTATTGTAACATAGGTAAATGTTGAGCCTGGTTATGTTGTGAGCGTATACATCTGTTTAAGAGCTAATGGTTGCTGTTTTTCTCTGGATCACTCCAGTTTATACAATCACAAATCATCAGTCAAGGTGTGTCTCCATTATATAGTAAAAAAAAATATTGGAAATATTCAAAAAAGGAAATTCATGAAATTATATTAAAGGATATTATTATATTAAAAAAAACTTAATTTAGCTTAAAAAAAAACAACAAAAAAACAAAACAAAACCAAAGTACATTTGAATACATATGTATAATTGTTACAATGAGGTTGTAGAACTTGCATCACTTCCTGTCTTATCTTGGCATGATCTCAGTCGTATGAAATAATAAACAGTTTCCTGTCTTATTATACATTGTATATGGAATGAATTTCTGGGGAGAAAAACTTGCAGAATGCTGATATAATATGTATAATAAACAATATCTTATTGATTAAATCATGCCATTTGTCAAATTTATATGGGAACCCCTTCATATTGTAGAATCAGTCTATGTACAATAAATTTAGAGTTTTATGTTTATTTATTTTGTATGCTTTTAAAAAAACACATAATCGAAGGAAAATATTTAATGTTCAAATATACTAGACTATTTCATGCAAAAAAATCATTTTTTGAATTATTAATGTAGTGTTTTGGTTGATTGCTCCAAAGTCTGCATTTTCTTTTACTATGCTTTTATTAGTGGTGAAGCACTTTTTGATAGAACAGAATAACATGGGCTATGGTTATTGCATATCATTAGAATAGGAAATTACACACATATTCTTATTATAATTTTTGTTGTTGAAAAACCATATGTATGATATAGGGCTATTCCAGAGAAAAAAAACTTGGGAAGGGATGGAAGGAAGACCCACCACCAATATACAATGAGAAAAAGAAACTTTACATTGTTAAAAGTTGTTATTAACCCATCATATTATCTATATGAAGGCCCTTCTTCCCCTGTAACTTTTTCTGGAATAACCCTTATATATTTGTCTATCTTTTTAGTGATGAAAACTAAAAACATTTATTTTGTAGCCTTAAATCCATCTAAGTGGTTCCAATGGTACATACATGTATATGGTACATCATATCTGCTGAAAATGAAAATCCAGATTTTCATCATGATATTTTTGTTATTCAAACCATTTATTTTTTTTTTTTTTTCAGTGTCCATAACAACACAGATTTTCCACCATCTCCACCTGTTGATCAAGATCAGTACAGGAAGCATAGGTAACAGTACAACACATAAATTAGTTAAGACACCACCAACTCATGACATCAATTTACAATTAGGGATATGGATTTAAAAAACATGAGACAATCTAATAGTTAGGGAATATGACTTTTAGTGTTGTTTACCCAGCAGACATGTTCAGGTCTACTGTAATGAGCAGAGCATATACAACATTTGCCTGATCACTAAAAATAACAGAAACAAAAAAGAATATCATCAATTTTAGACAGATCATTTATTAATTAAAGATGTTTGGTCCTCATACAATTTATATAATTTGTGTCAAGAGCAAAATACCTCATAATGGTCCAATACTTTAGTTATTTTCTTGTGTATAGGATATATGCATATATAATCCTTATGTCTTGTCAATTCAATTTGGCTCAAAAGTTTTGAATATAGAGAGTTCATTGAAATTCATGAACTTGTTGAAAAAACAAGTATTATTTAGCAGAAGAAAAGTAGATAATCTAAGCTAACCATGTTAAGCACATGATCCCAGTTTTGATATCAATGGAACTAATATACAAGCAGGGATACTGTATACACTAGTGCCCCCTCTTATAAGAAGAGTTTGAAGATTCCAAAGGGGTAATCAGAATCCATATATCGAAGAAGAACAGGCAACACAATGGTCAAAAGAAATAGTACAAAAGTACAAGCAACGATCTTCAAAACATACATATAAAACTAAAGATTGAGTAAAACGAACCCCACCAAAAACTGGGGGGTGAACTCAGGTGCTCCGGAAGGGTAAGCAGTTCCTGCTCCACTAGTGGCACCCGTCATGTTAATCTAGTTACAAACCCGATAATAAGTCGTGAATGAGGAAAGGACCGGGAAGTGTTTACGACAAGTGGGACATATCCATGGTCATTTGTGACACAGATATTCCATAACGGTGAACCAAGTCATGGTGGCCATCCCTTCTGCAATGAAAAAATGACCTAAAAAGAAAGGTGGCCTTTTTTGAAGGGGACAGTAAAATATTATTTTATAATTTTAGTGTATTTCAAATCTGACCTGATAAGACTTTTAAGAGGTATTTCTGTAGTTCGCTTTGTGAAAGTGTGTCATTGTCAATCATATAAATTAATTTGTTGTCATCATGTATTTATAGTACTGGAAGTGTGGATGATGAATTCTCTGTAAAACATAAACAGATTATAAAGAAAATTCAAGGTAAGTTAAAATTCTTAGCATTGATACACAAATTATTTTATAGGGAGGGGGGTGGAAGTTGCTTTATTTGAATTTGTATAGGTAATGTGTTTGGTTTGGTTTGTATTATGCACATATCCCTTTGCAAAATCATTTATCAAAGTAAAAACATATGTATTATACAAAGCCAAATACGGTACATAAAGCAATTCCAGTTAAAGTTGGTGAGTGGAAAGGGAGGTGCCTTCCAACTCCTGTTTTCAACAAGCATGTAACCTTTACCCATAACATTTTATGCTGTAATGTACACTGTTATTTATAATATTGTATATAGATGTAACTTATCATCTTAGACTTACCTGAGGGCACATTTGCTGTTAGCACCGATTGGGAACATAAAAGAAAAAAGGTCTATAATCAGGGTTTGAACCTAAGGAAATATTTTAGGGGCCAAGTGGGCCCCTACCAAATTAATTTTGGTAGCCCACATAATTTCTTAAGGGCCCATCAGGCATGCCTGCCACCTCGCTTGCGAGGTGCCTTACGACAGGTGGTCCGGGGCCGCTTAAGGCCCCCGGAAGCCCTGGGATAAATGGTGTAAAATCCTGCATTCTAGCCATTTTCTGGCAGCAAAATTGCTCATTCAGAAACTATAATTTAATACAGAAGATAACAAATTTCCAAATATTTTTCCTCAGAATAAACTTATTTTACATGCACCAATACACTACGACATCAGAAATTTATAGTTGAAATCAAATTTCAAGGCGATTTAGAGCGTGACATATGGTGTGGATGTTTGGCCATTGTTCAAGGCCTTATTTTGACCTCTACTGGCCCTAGATGTGGTTTTTGGATTGGTTGTATGGCCTTTGGGTTGCTGTCTCATTGACGTTTACCCCATATACCTTTAAACAATTGTCTAGAGCGTTTGGACTTTTCGTAATCTCTAAAATATTCTGTTCTCTGTTCATTTTGCCTTTTAAGAGGCCCAGAGTTCCCCAAAAGAACTGACTTAAATCGGCTTGGTGAAACATTTCGCCAACCGGATATTTTGAACGAACATGTAAAATTAAAAATCAAAGTCGGAAAAGTGTGCTATAAAATTCTGTAATATGACTCAACAGAAAACGGCATGGTTTGTGCAATATAAAGACAACCGAGAAATCATCGTTGTTAAAAGAATTATTTGTTACCTAAATCCCTTTACAACAACAACTAAATTCTTTATTTCAATCCTTAAATGACGCAAAATTAATGCAAAAATGGACATCCTTATACGGAAGTGTTAAATAGAACAGCCGTAAATCTCCTTAAGTGGAGATAAGATTCGCATACATCAAAATAAGCTGGTTCCCGGGCTACTACACTTCGTTACACTAGTTCATAGAGCGAAGAGTAATATACGCGGATATCAGTTTAATATCAAAACAAAAAATCGGGGCTTGAAATCGATCAATGGAAATGTCAATATTTTTCGGATTTCGATCTTGGTGAATAGGAATTATTACATATAGATTTACACTATTTATATTTTCTAATTTTCACTCGCCAAGTGGACGACTGAGATGAGACTTTTAAGGGCCCACACTAAAATTTACTCGCAAATGGCGAGTGGGCGACCGCTAATTTCAAACCCTGCTATAATGATGTCATGTTATGTGTTGAAATATACTCTGGTTTTGGGTAAAGCTTATTAATGCATTTTTTTTCGTTTTCAGCAATAAAGAAAAAGATAAAACAGTTTGAGGAAAATTTTGAAGAAGAACAAGGATTTAAGGTATTTTTTCTGTTATATATAATATGCAAACTTTTTTTTCACTTAAAGAGAGTTGAAACTTGCTAAAAGAATTAAGATTTTACCCAGAATTCAATGTGATTATAAAACAAAAATAAAACATTATAGGACGATGTTTAATATATCATTTAACATTGGTTTTATGAGATGATGATTGACAGTTTATACCACAATTATTACTTTTTCACGATTCTGTAAAGAAAGTTTAAACAGTGATGGACAACAGTTCTAACAATATCAACAAATTGAAAAACTACACCTCATATCAAATATTGAACATGAAGAATGACATAAGGCAATGGAAATCCAGTTCCTGCCTTGGGACGGGAACATGAAGAATGACATAAGGCAATGGAACTCCAGTTCCTGCCTTGGGACGGGAACATGAAGAATGACATAAGGCAATGGAACTCCAGTTCCTGCCTTGGGACAGGAACATGAAGAATGACATAAGGCAATGGAAATCCAGTTCCTGCCTTGGGACGGGAACATGAAGAATGATATAAGGCAATGGAACTCCAGTTCCTGCCTTGGGACGGGAACATGAAGAATGACATAAGGCAATGGAACTCCACATGAAGAATGACATAAGGCAATGGAACTCCAGTTCCTGCCTTGGGACGGGAACATGAAGAATGACATAAGGCAATGGAACTCCAGTTCCTGCCTTGGGACGGGAACATGAAGAATGACATAAGGCAATGGAACTCCAGTTCCTGCCTTGGGACGGGAACATAAATGTTATGGATTAAACTGGTTAATTGGATACCAATCCTCCTCTCTTGCCAGTCTTGGTTTGTTTGGTTGATGGTGTCTAATGCCACTTTCAACAATACTTCAGTTCTATCGTGGCAGTCCGTTTTATTGGTGGAGAAAACTGGAGGACCTGGAGAAAACTACAGACCTTTCGCAAGTCACTGCCAAACTTGATCACTTAAAAGTTAATGTTGTACACCTTGCCCTCATCAAGATTCGAACTCACTCACAACATCAGTGGTGATAGGCAATGATTGCATAGGTAGTTGTAAATCCAACTACCATACGATCACAGCCATGATGGCCTCCCTATCCTCTCATGGTAATTGTATCAGATATATTTGTTTATAAAACCTGCACAGATTTCTGCATTTCTAGTTTTATATTCTTTATAGAGGCATCTTATATGGTAACTTAGTAAAATATATTTATATTCATTTTAACTTTTATATTGATTTCAGCCATCACATGTAGACAAAATCAGCAAGATAGAAGTGAGGAAATGGTTGGCTGACTTAACCAAGGCTAAGAAAGATCTCAGAAGTGAGTGGTGTAAATATGTCACAAATGTTATACATCTACATAATATAGATGGAGTAGATCTCATTTTCTTTAGGGAGGGGCTCGGGTGGCTCAATGAGTTAGGTCGCTGGATCTAACAACTCATACAAGCTTATCACCAATACGGCGTGGGTTCGCGCCCGGCTTTGTAAATTACAAAAAAGGGTGCACTCGACTCGCAGCCGCAAGTGATCAAGTTTACCAGTTGCTTGCCCATGGTCGGTGGTTCTCTCTGGGTACTCCGGCTTCCTCCACCATTAAAACTGGTCGCCATGATATAGCTGAAATATTGTTGAAAGTGGCGTTAAACACCAAAAATCAAATCAAATCAATCATTTTCTTTAGGGGGTCATCGTTGTCGTGATCTGATGGTAGTTGAATTGCAACTATCTGTGCAATCAGTGCCTATCACTGCTAACGTTGTGAGTTTGAATCCCGCCCATGACGAGGTGTACTTGATACAACATTATGTGAAAAAGTTTGTCAGTGTCTTGAGACTTTTTCTCCACATACTCTGGGTTTCCTCCACCAATAAAACTGACTGCCATGAAATTACTGAAATGTTGTTGAAAGTGGCGTTAAGCACTGTTATCCTAACCCTAATTTTTGTTACCCAGTTTTAAATATGTCTGCAAACTGTATGGTGGTTTTTGACAAGGCCTAATAATGTCCCAAGTTGATTCTTGAGAAATATCTTATTTATCTTAAAAAAAGTTAGGATTCCCAACATTTCAGTAGTTTACAATAATAACAATTTTTTTAAATCACAGTTTCAAAATATTTAAAAATAATTTAAAAAAATAATAAATACTGGAATGGATCCATAATGTAAGGTATATATCTGGAATATGTGTACAAGCATTCTGCAAAGTTTCAAAGATCTGCATTGGAAACTGAAGGAGTTGAAATAGGTCTATTAAAAATGTTCATGAAAACGAATAATTATAGTACAATAATTTTGTACTTCAGAATTAAAAGAAGAAGCAGAAATGGGAAGTAGAAGTCGCCATGGGAGTGGTGCCTCCTCAAGTGGTGAGAGGATGGACCCTCCTGACTTACCTCCCACCATGGAACAAACACTTCATCTTATATTGAAGAAATTAAAAGAAAAGAGAAGAGAGCACCAGCGACCAGAAGATATAGAAGTAAGTAGTTATTAATCTGTAATTTACATATTCAAAATCATGTTTCACTTTCTAGAAAATAAAAAACTGGATTGTTAGTGTAATGGTTTTTGTGCTCTCCTCAAGTGTGGTAGATCGTGGGTTCTAGTCCTGTACTGTTCGGGTCAAAGCAAAGACTTGGTATTTGCTGCTTCTATGCTAAGCATGCAGAATTAAGAAATAAGAGCAAAGACTGCTTGAATCAATCAAGATAATATATCAGAGTGGAGGGACATGTCTACCTGTGTACTGTTATGTCAGTGAGCTAGTACTATAGCAATCCAACTAAGCATGTTGGTCTGGTACAAAGTGGACATCATCATCATCGTACTTCGTCTCATTGAAATGTAAACTTGTTCTCGTCATGATGTAGCTGAAAAACTGCTCACCGTGTGTTTAACAGCAATCACTCTAGTAAATTAATTGATTAATCTTTTTGAATTATAATTCAGTAGGTTTTATATTACACAGATTTAAAACTGTACCTCTATTTACTTGTATCATTGTACATTGTAGATAACAATTGATAATAGGCTACATGTATCTGCCACAAAATGTTTTCAGACATATTTAATAAAAAGAATGGGCTTTAATAGCCAAAATCACTATTGTGGGGGATTTCAAGTTTCCTAGAAATCCCAAAATAAGGTAGAAATCCAATTTATAGTAATTCTTGTAAAAAATATAAATTTTTGCATATTTTTTCATCTAATTTTAAGTTGATGAACAGAGATCAAGTTCAGGAAGAAAAGTTGGCAGTACAGAAGGCTCTTCTACACTTTGAGAGTATTCATGGGCGACCAGTAAGTATTTATTCTATAAATAGGATATTCTTAAAGGAAAATTTTAAAGAAAATACTTGTAATTGGACATTTATATTATGATTTTTAGATAGATTTGTAAATAAATTTATTTTTATTTCAGAAATGTAAAGAAGACAAAGATTTGATGAGGCCTTTGTATGACAGATATCGTCAAATTAAACGTCTCATTACCAAACCAATGTCTGTAAGTAATAAAGAGAATTGTCGTACAGACATTGTTAGGAAAGAAATATGATATATTTGAATCCTAAAACAATTTCTTAACCAATATGTTTTACAACTTTTGAGTTGAGGTTATTAGCGTTCAATGCCACTTTTAAGAATATTTCAGTTACATCATGGTGGTCAGTTTTACTGATGGAGTACACTGGAAACACCACGGAAAATCACAGACCTGTCACAAGTTTCTGACAAACTTTATCACATAAAATTATATCAAGTACACCTGCCGTGAGCAGAAATATATCTGTGGTGTAATGGTTAGTGAACTTGCCTATAGTGTGGTAGATCGGTTATCCAAGTCCCAGTCAGGTCAGACCAAAGATTATAAAATTGGTATTTATTTCTTCTCTGCTGAGCATGCAGTATTAAGGAGAAAGATCAAGGACTGGTTGTTTCAGAATCTGGACAATGATTCTATGTAGAGCAACAAGTTTAACTGTAGAATGTTGTTTCAGTGCGGTAGCACTATAAAAATCCATGTTAGCGTGTTGGTCTAGTACAAAATGGACATCATCCTTATCTCATTAATATGTAGCTTGTTCTTGCCATGATATAGCTGAAAAATTTGCATTAAACAACAATCACTCACTTGTCATGAGCCGACATCTAACTCTCAACTCTAGTTGGTGATAGGTACCGATTACCATTAAGTGAGTGAAATATTTACACTGTGAACATGAAACAAGACCTTATGCTTGAATACAAATGTTTGCAAATTTTATGTGAACCAATTAGTCATATATTGACAAGGCAATCAATATGGTTTCCCTTTAATGGTCTTAATGGTGTTATGTTATGAATATTCATGTTGAGATTAAATTAAAGGGTACAGACAAATATTTCTTAAAACAAGCTCAGGTCAAAATATGGTTGATTTATTTGATTGTTTATTTCTTAACGTCCAGTGGCAAATATTTCATGCAAATTCAGGAACAAGAACAAGTTCAAAATGTACAGAAGTGAGGGAGGAATGGGACAAATTGGGCAACCACTTTTGACTACCGGCAAAATGTTGAGAGTTGAGTAGAGGGAATTATTAGATTTTTGTAGGGGATATAATGCACCTACTCTTTTTCCAGATTTATAAAAATGGTCTTTAGTATGTAAAAGAGCTTGTCGCTTTCCAAACACTGCACCCACTATTGTCAGCAATCAAACTTTTCAGTGTGTGGACTTAAATCTGACTTGTTACAAATGTAAATGTAAAAGTAATATTATAATTATCAAAAGGCCTGTTATACTGTCGCTTAGTTCCTAGTATTAATATATATGTAAAAAAATTAGAAAGATGATGAAGTACTTGTCAGAAGTCTTCCTCTTTTGAATGGTAAATCCATAGTGATAAATTGGTTGGTTT
Source organism: Gigantidas platifrons (assembly GCA_002080005.1). NCBI lineage: Eukaryota > Metazoa > Mollusca > Bivalvia > Mytilida > Modiolidae > Gigantidas > Gigantidas platifrons. The sequence goes on from MJUT01023153.1 coordinate 492,596, forward strand.
ATGGTGTTAAACACCACTTTCAAGAATATTTCAGTTATATCGTGGCAGTCATTTTTATTGGTGGAGGAAACCGGAGTACGTGGAAAACCACCAACCTGTCACAAGTCACTGACAAACTTTATTACATATATTATATGGGGTACACCTGGCCATGAATAGGGTTCAAACTCACAACATCAGTTGTGATAGGCACTGATTGCACAGGTAATTGTAAATTCAACTACCATACGATCATGGCCACGATGGCCCCTCCATAGTGATGGACTACAAGTTTTGTCTGACAAAAGGATTATCTTAAGGAAAATCCTAACATTTGATTAAAATTTTTATTTTGGCCATTATTTCAATTTCATAGTATATTGTTTATTTTTTTTTAGCCAAGAGAAAAGAAAGAATTACAAACTGTTCCAGAAGATGGTCCCATTGATCTTATAGATCCTTCAGGTCCAAAATTTATTGTATGTTTGATTCTATTATAGTACAATATACACCACAATCAAATTACATTTTATCAGATTGAAAAAGAGCTATTTATAACTTTTTGACACAATAAAAATTATTTGTATGTGACGAGAATTAAATGTATGGTGTCATTGATGTGCTGAAGTACTGAACAAAACAACGTAGAACATCAGAGTAAAAGAATGGAAATGTTTACTGTTATTTATAAGGTTGAACATTGTTATATTACACTTCAGTAAGTTGTTTCCTTGGATATCTCTAAGTAAGATATTTTGTTTTGCGGTAAAACTTTTCTAGACCAAACATCCTTGAGACCAACTGTGATGTTCGTTTTGTATAGGTTAAATTAACAAAGAGTTCCTACATTGGGATTTTATTTAAGTTTGGTTTATATAGGTTTCTGGTTTACTCAAGGTTCCATGTATATACAATTTTCACAATATTTTTGAGTGTAATATACCGTGGATAACTATGGTAAAATTTTTGGATCGTTCAGCATGATGAAACCAAAACAACTACTTTATAGCTTGTCCGCATCAATTATAATTTAAGGTTTTGTTGGTTTATTTGGGGGAGGGGTATTTTTCTGTTTATTGTGTCGACCTTGACTTACATGTATGGACTTTTGTGTATGTGCACATTTAATTTTTAAACCTTAAACAAAGTTTTGTATTTTTTTTTATTATACAAAGCAAATCTTCATATACTATAATGTTTATTTGCCCATCAGTTTCAGACTAGAAATCCAATTGTTATGCCTCGTGTTGAAATGGAAGATAATGACCACAATGATGATATAATCGGTACAATGGATTTTGCTGTTACAAGAGACTTTTCAATTTTACATGATAATGCACGAACTAATACGTTAGATCGTAAATCAGGGCATTCTCCTAAAGTGAAGCGGAAATTGAATATCAATGATGAGAGTACAGAGACGAGTGAGGCTAATCTTCATGAAATGGACTTGTAAGTTTTTATCTAGCGTTGTGAACGTATATATGTTCCTTTAGATAATTTATTATCAACAACTTCGTAATATTTCTATCTTGAGCATTACAGGTTATGGTGTTTAACGCCACTTTCAATAATATTTCAGTTATATCATGGCTGTCAGTTTTATTGCTTGAGGAAACCAGAGTACTCGGAGAAAACTACCAACCTGTCGCAAGTCACTGACAAACTTTATCACATAATGTTGTATCGAGTACACCTTGCCATGAACGGGGTTAGAACTCACAACTTTAGTGATAATAAGCACTGATTTCACAGGTAGTTGTAAATCCAACTACCATTAGACCACAACGGCTCCGAATTAAAGCTTGAAATGTGCAAATTAACATGTTGCTAAAAAGTATAATTTCTTACATAACCGTATTCAAAAATGCCTGAAATTAGTAGCAATTTCAATTTCAAGTAAGAATTTGACAATTGGGTTAGGGTTATGGTGTTTAATGCCACTTTGAACAATATTTCAGTTATATTTTGGCAGTCAGTTTAAAGACATACACACGTTCAAAACTGATTTTTTTTGTTTATATTAAAAGTTGCCAATATTCGATGTTTTATACTTATAAAATGTTCTGAACAAGAAGCCAGCTTTAAAAAATATGTTATAATGTCGTAATTAGTGAAAAGAATTCGACTCTGTTGGTGGAATCGCCATTAACACACCTAATTATAAGTGGGTTTCTTTTCCGAAGTGGGCCGAATACTAATAACTGCTATAAATAACCAGGAAGCATGCTTTTCATGTAAATTCGTTAGATCTATGTTTTATTAATATAATATAAGAAATATATCTATGCAATTGGATCCCAGGGTAACCAGTTAATATTATATAATGGTATTTATTAAGAATGACACTTAAAATCTGAAATACGTGATGAATTCAATAAAAACAAACACAAACTATGCAAAGGGGTCCGATACAGGGAAAATTGTAAACAAATTGTATTGCACATTATTGACAATACTTGAGTTGTCTTGATTATATTTTTTTTTCGAAAAAACCAGAAATGAAGTTCATTATTTTAGTCTCCAATTTAAAAGAAATATCATCTAGCATTTTCTCCATAAAAAAAAAAGAATATTTAAAAAACTACAATACCATTCTACTGTCAAAATATGATTTGGCTATAAAAAGATACTAAATTATGCTTACCGTATATGTGTTGAAAAATGGAGTATGTTGGTATAGCATCTTTTTTAATTTGTACACAAAGCTTGCCGAATCCTACTTTTTGTGTCATTTTCATGTAGAATCCGTCAATGTTTTGGTTTGTGCCATGTGCCTTTTTTGTCAACAAACATTTTCGCACATGCGCAAACGCTTTACCGAATGTAGGTCATTTGAATTTATGAATACTTCGTGGGGTAAACATTGAATACTTTGCTGGATAGAAGATAATCAAACAGCGACGTATTTCCTTCGTTCTAGTCTATTTACGTATGATATTATGAACAATTTCAACTGCAATTGGTATAAAACATCGTATATTGGCAACTTTTAATAAAAAAAAAAAAATCAGTTTTGAATATTATATGCCTTTAATTGGTGAAGGAAAGTGGAGAAAACCACTGACCTGACAAACTTTATCACATAATGATGTATCATGTGCGCCTGAGCAGGATTCGAAGTCACAACGTTAATGATTATAGACACTGATTGAATAGGAAGTTGTAAATATCCAACTACCATGTGATCATGACCACAACATCCCCTTGTTACAATTAGGTCTTGTACACCAATGTCTTACAATACTGTATGTCTGTTAAGCACAACGATGTTTGGTTTTTAGATCACAGTTACAAGATGAACTAATACACTCAAAATCAGAGAAGAAACGACTCAGAAGACTTCTTAGAAATTTTGAAGAAGATTTTTTACTAAGAACAGGAAGGTATGTATAGTTTTGAAGTGAAAGTACCTTAATCCCTATATATATTGAAAACAAATTCAAACAAAGGACCTAATTTTACATTAAGTCTGTTTTGAGAAATTTGTGTCATTTGAAAGTAAATGTCAGAAGATGCAGTGTTTTTATAAATAAATAAGATATAAGATTTTGAAAGAAAAATATGTCTATATAACCGTGGTTAAATCTGTCAAAAATTTAAATATCAAATTGTACTGGAAAAAAAGTTAGAGGGTTTTGGTATTTGACGTAATTGCAGTTATATTATGTTATGGTGCTGTCATCGTGGTCCCTTTGTAGACAGAGTGGTTTACATGCGATAAGATGTTATAAGAAACTGACCGTGAGTAGGTGTCTCAAAAACATGACACTCATGTCTGTTGTGTTAGGCATGACACCAGAAATCAGTGAACTTTTCCACTCTGCCACTCAAACGCCTGGAATGAAAATGTAGACTGAAATATTTTGTATATTTAATGAGTGGTAAAAGATATCACAAAACTGTCAAGTAAAAAAATCCAATCGATAATGTAACCAAAATTGAATCATAAATCATGATAAAGTGATATACAAACAAATATTTTGTGCATTATTTCTTGCCAACTACGGTAGTAACATTTTACACAGTTCAAAATAACACACTATATAGGTATTAGGTGGGAATGAGTACAGACAGCACATGTTTTTTGTACAGATCCAGTTCTAAGTTGAAAGTATATAAACTAAATATTAATCTCTACTTAAATTGTAGAAAAGTCCTAAGAGAAGACAGGGAGCCTCTTAACACAGAATATCAAGAGTATAAAGTAAGTTACATTCAGTTTACAAGGGATGGGGTGGGGGTTCCAAATAAGAATTCCTAAGGGAGTCCTGGGGTATAGAAATAGGACTTAGGTACACCACTGCATGATACAAAAATAATCAAATACAAAACCTGACCTGAGCACTGAATGCAAATGAATGTCTTTGGTGTGGATAATGTCTTGCTCCTGGCATGTAAAAGAAAACTTGCAACAGTCCCTAATGAACAATAGCGTACTTGGAGTGGTCATTGGTGCCCATTCCCCTCTGCAAGGAATAGAGCTGACATGCTTTTCACCTAACGTTAAACAACAGTCAATCAATCACGTATGAACTTTGTTTTATGTCTATCAGTGACAGGGACGTTTTTTATTTCCAACTTCATTTCCAATGTAAATGTTCATATTTTCTTGCTACTGCCATATTTGTTTGCCTCTCCACTGAATGTCAGGGAGAATATCTCCTTTACCATCTGTCTGCATGACTTTTCCTATAGTTCATTACAACATTGCAGGATGTTTATACATGTAATGGAGATATGAGTGAGTGATTGTTGTTCAATGCCAAATGAGCAATTATTCAACTATATCATGCTGAGAACAAGTTATATTTCGATGAGATGGTGATGTCTTCTTTATTGTAGACCAACATGATTAGTTGGATTTTTATAGTGTTAGTATATTGAAACAACAGTCCACAGGTAAAACATGTCGCTCCACTCAGACACATCTTGATGGCTCTTACTCCTTAAAGCTGCAGGTCCAGTGGAGAAGCAACAAATACCAATTGTTTAGTCTTTGGTTGGAACAACCAGGGCATGAACCCATAATCAACTGCATTTAATACAAGCACGCTAAATGTCACACCACCGATGCTGTTGATAATGGAGATATGCATTTGGTCTTGAATATGAATTTATTGAAGTAAAAACATTTCTAATATATACTATAAGATTTTTAAATAGATGATGAAAATGAAAGTCAAAATAGAACCCTACAAACAACCGTGTCAGTAATTCTAAATAAAGAAGAATGAGTCAAAATAGAATCCTACAAACAATCGTGTCAGTAATTCTAAATAAAGAAGAATGAGTCAAAATAGAATCCTACAAACAATCGTGTCAGTAATTCTAAATAAAGAAAAATAAGTCAAAATAGAACCCTACAGACAACTGTATCAGCAATTCTAAATAAAGAAAAATAAGTCAAAATAGAACCCTACAGACAACTGTGTCAGTAATTCTAAATAAAGAAAGGTGATGATCAAAATTCAGTTTAAACTTATATATTTGTATTTGTGACTGGCATTTTAAATATCATGTACAAAATTGACTTATTTACATGATTATTTATTTTATATTTGTTTGTCTTTTTCAGCAAATCAAGGCCAAATTAAAACTGCTGGATGCACTCATATCAAAATATCAACAGTCGTCTGACGTTTAGCATTAGTTAAAAGCCATGCTGATATGATTACTATAAAGGGCATTGTTTATAACTGATTTTCCAAAACAGTTTGTTGTGAGGTTAATGTATCAGTGCTAAAGGTCGTCTGATCAAGGATCATTTTACAGAAAACAGTTTCAGGGGAGATAATGTCATTGTTTGGATTCAATTTTGGAGAATCTCATTCATTAATACATTTTTGTCATTCTTGAAAGAATTTTATCTCTCAGAAAGATGGATTTTGTATTACTTTTTTGAGTCAACATTTTAAAGTATACAATTCACCAGGTATATAAAGCATTAATCACTTATAACCATGTTACACCAAATGTGAATTTATTGCAAAAGATGTATTTGAATTTATTACATTGAGTAAATTTGAATTTATTAAATTGTATGTATTTTAATTTATTACATTGAATAAATTTGAATTTATTACATTAAATAAATTGGAGTTTATTAAATTGAATGAATTTGAATTTATTACATTGAATAAATTTGAATTTATTAAATTGAATGAATTTGAATTTATTACATTGAATACATTTGAATTTATTACATTGAGTAAAGTTGAATATATTACATTGAATGAATTTGAATTTTATTACATTGTATGTATTAGAATTTATTACATCAGTAAATTTTAACTCAAATGAGTATAGAAATTTTATTCTATGTAAATTAATGAAAGGGAGATTAATCTGTTGACATTTTATACAAGTAGATTCGAGAGTAATGTTATTAAATCAATAATACTCTTGCCTTTGTAGGAAAGTATACCTCAAATACAAGTATTTCATTATTCACAACTTGTATATTTCTGTATAAATTTGTATTATATTTAATAAGATGCTATTGCTAGTTTTTTTTTTTTTTTTTTTTCTTATTTTACACAAAGTGTGCATCAGAGATAGTCCCTTTAGATATAAATAATACAAGTATTTTTTTATGAATAAAAACTTGTATTAAATGTATATGAACTAGAGCTATTATGAATATGAATAAAATGCTATTAATAGTTATTGTACACGTAATGTGGACACAATTACATTTTGTCTTAAAATAAAAAGAAAACACGATACTTTTGTGGTGATTTATTGTTTGAAGACCATAATTGTCATCTGTTTAAAATAAATGATAAATATTAAGATAATTGAAGATTCTGGTTTAGCCAGCTTGTAACTGCATCTATTAGTTTAAGAAAAAAGAAAGAGGCAGAACCGTGATGGTTAAAAATATCATAGACCACAACAATGCAAGCCACTCTCCTTGAATTACCACAATCTGCAAATTGAGGAAAACTGCTCGTAGCCATTGGCTGTTGGCAATCCTCATTAAATGAATAAAGAATTAAATTAATCTGCAAATGATTACGACAATAGATATAGTATATAGTACTAATATGTTTTTGTTACTTTTTATTGATATTCATTGACTTATTATATTGTTTAAAACTGTGATAGAGGTGTATTTGATAATGTTCATTAGGCAGCTTAAAAACAAATGTTTGTTTAGCCAATATTTTTTGTAGTAAGTAAAATATATGGTATCTCACTCACAAGTTTGGTTTAGTTATCCAATACTTGTAGCATACAATATATCTATTTTTTAGAATTTAGTCAACAATTAAAACGAGACAATTAATTAACATTGTTAGCAGGCTTATACTAACTTACAGTACTGAAATTATTTATACAACAAGAGGGCCATCGTGGTCTTGATCGTATGGTAGTTGGATTTACAACTACCTGTGCAATCAGTGCCTATCGCCACTAACGTTGTGAGTTCAAATCCCACTCAGGTAAAGTGTACTCAATACAACATTATGTGATAAAGTTTGTCAGTGACTTGTGACATGTCGTTGGTTTTCTCCGGGTACTCCAGTTTCCTCCACCAATAAAACTGACCAGCATGATATAGTTGAAATATTGTTGAAAAGGGCCTTAAATACCATAAACCCTATAGTAACAGAATATGACTTTTAGTGTTGTTTACCTACCAGACATGTTCAGGTCCACTGTAATGAGCATATACAACATTTGCCTGATCACTAAAAATAACAGAAATGAAAAAGAATATCAATTTTAGACAGATCATTTATTAATTAAAGATGTTTTTTGTTAAAATGTATATGTTGTGTATCATAAACAAAATAATACTTTGTAATGGTCAAATTCTGTAATTATTGATCTATGTACCGTATATGTGAAATATTTTGAAAGTGGCATTACCGCTCTTAATTATACTTGTACTACAAAAATTATTGGCTGTGAAGAATAGAGTTAAAGGGAACAAATACTGGAAAATAGTTGATTTTGTGTATGCTACGTTTGTTGAATTATCTCCCTTTGTGGAATGTGCATGTTTTGTTGAAATAAATGTTTGAAATTTGAATGACGTGATGTTGAATATGATTCTGAATGTGAGATGTTTGTCAGCTATTAAAGAAAAAAGTACTGGTTGTTAATATAAGTGCTAGTCAGTAATTTGTATACCAGTAAAAAAAATCTACTGGCTTATCACATTTCAGAATATATTTGTAGCATTTTTTATTTGATTAATTAAGGGTAGACAGTGTATTTATTAGCCATGGATTAAGACGAGAGACATTTTTTTTTTAGTTGTAATGATTAAGGCAATTGTATTTATTTCTATATTTTTGTGTATCAGACATCGAAAAACTGGATGAGTGCCATTTTATTATCAAAACTAATTTATGTGCCATTCAAATGGGGATCAAATATTTTTTATTTACTAGAAATTTATGAACAAAGGATGCGAGATTATTTACAATGTTGTTATTTTTAGAAAAATTAGCCACAAAGTTTCACTAGACCAACAATTTGGTAAATTTCGGCCAGTGAGTCGCAGTGTGTCTAATCTTATTTGAGCTTTAGCATCTTTGTTCCTTGACAAATTCGAACCAAATTTTATATACAAGCTATATATATTGTATATATGGACAATATCTAGGTCAAATTTGAAAAGCATAATTTTTTTGTTAAGAAATTTACACCCCTTGGAAGATCTTAAAAAGTGGAAAACTGTTCTTGTTAATCGCTAGCAAAATAGTTTTATAGCTTAAAACCAAACATTTACAAAAGGTATATATCAGGAAGATCTCAGACATGTTCGATAACGAGAAATTTACGTTTAGAATTTTGATAAATAAATGGAACCTCAGCTTGGTCATCTTTGATGCTTTTATAATTTTTTTTATGTTGATAGCATGTTGTTACCAGTTACAACTATTGTGCACATATTACTATTAAAAGCAATTACAAATTTATTATAGCTCAGTTGAAATTTAAGCAACAAGTTTTATATGGCTCACTTGATTCAATGAGGGGCCATCGTGGCCATGATCATATGGTAGTTGGATTTACAATTACCTATGCAATCA
>MJUT01023158.1:0-16073 GCA_002080005.1 Gigantidas platifrons
AAAGACAAATACTAAGAAAACACAAAAAAAAATCTTAAAAGACGAGCAACACGGAACTCAGAATGTAAAGACAAATACTAAGAAAACACAAAAAAAAATCTTAAAAGATGAGCAACATGGAACTCAGAATGTAAAGACAAATACTAAGAAAACACCAAAAAAACCTTAAAAGATGAGTAACACGGAACTCAGAATGTAAAGACAAATACTAAGACAACACAAAAAAAACCTTAAAAGATGAGCAACACGGAACTCAGGATGTAAAGACAAATACTAAGACAACACAAAAAAACCTTAAAAGATGAGTAACACGGAACTCAGAATGTAAAGACAAATACTAAGACAACAGAAAAAAACCCTTAAAAGATGAGCAACACGGAACTCAGAATGTAAAGACAAATACTAAGAAAACACAAAAAAACCCTTAAAAGATGAGCAACATGGAACTCAGGATGTAAAGACAAATACTAAGAAAACACAAGAAAACTTTAAAAGATGAGCAACACGGAACTCAGAATGTAAAGACAAATACTAAGAAAACACACAAAAAAACCTTAAAAGACGAGCAACACGGAACTCAGAATGTAAAGACAAATACTAAGAAAACACCAAAAAAAATCTTAAAAGATGAGCAACATGGAACTCAGGATGTAAAGACAAATACTAAGAAAACACCAAATAAAACCTTAAAAGATGAGTAACACGGAACTCAGAATGTAAAGACAAATACTAAGAAAACACAAGAGAACCTTAAAAGACGAGCAACACGGAACTCAGAATGTAAAGACAAATACTAAGACAACACAAAAAAAACTTAAAAGATGAGCAACATGGAACTCGGGATGTAAAGACAAATACTAAGAAAACACAAAAAAAACCTTAAAAGATGAGCAACACGGAACTCAGAATGTAAAGACAAATACTAAGACAACACAAAAAAACCCTTAAAAGATGAGTAACACGGAACTCAGGATGAAAAGACAAATACTAAGACAACACAACAAAAATCCTTAAAAGATGAGTAACACGGAACTCATAATGTAAAGACAAATACTAAGACAATACAAAATAAACCTTAAAAGATGAGCAACACGGAACTCAGAATGTAAAGACAAATACTAAGACAACACAAAAAACCCTTAAAAGATGAGCAACATGGAACTCAGGATGTAAAGACAAATACTAAGAAAACACAAGAAAACCTTAAAAGATGAGCAACACGGAACTCAGAATGTAAAGACAAATACTAAGAAAACACACGAAAAAACCTTAAAAGACGAGCAACACTGAACTCAGAATGTAAAGACAAATACTAAGAAAACACCAAAAAAAATCTTAAAAGATGAGCAACATGGAACTCAGGATGTAAAGACAAATACTAAGAAAACACCAAAAAAAAACCTTAAAAGATGAGCAACACGACACTCATCAAAAAGCCATATATTTTATGCATAATCAAATGTAAACATCTTCCATTGAATATATATTAAAATGACATCAGAATTAACACAATTTAATGTAGACAATGGGTAAACATATTGATTGTAAAATGTATAAAATCTTTAACTGATAGGTTGATATTTATTCCGATTAGCTCATAAACAATTATGTTTATTTATAGTTATATCATTATTTGTTAATATATGGTATAACAATTGAATTATGATATAATTATTCCATTATCTAAAAAAAAATTAAGGTCAGTAGCTATTTATGTTTTCATAAATGCCAAATTTGTATTTCATCTTTTGATGTTTTCTAAGATCATAGCGTTCTTTATAATAACACTATTCACCCGGTTATATGTGGGGGTTGGAACGTGCATGACCGCACTATTTCACTAATAAGGAAGGTTTGAGTTCATAAAAGTAGCTTAACCCCGCACTTTTTATCTAAATGCCTTTACCAAGCCAGGAAAGTCAGCGTTCATGTAATTGTGTGCCAGTTTCTACGTTTTTTTTTATTGGATTTTGAAACTGTTCTGACAGTGCGGTATTTTGTGTTTTTCCTTTTTTTATATATACATTCAAACTATGCCACTTTGTTGTAGATATCTGCTCATGGATTTAATGAAACTATCGACAAGGAAGCTGCAGAAAAGTATTGGAAACAACAAATGAATGGTAAAGCAGGAACTGATGCCAGTCGCTGTGTATTATTAGAATATCTTATAAGACACACAAATTTCGGCAAGTACCTTTCTACACGAGCACTGTGGGCCGAGAAGCTGTTTACTGTATTGACAGATACAGAGTTCATTGATAGAGTAATGTTAGAAGAGATGACTGCAACTGGGACCAGTCTTCTTGTTACAATGCCTTATACCTTCTTGTATTTTTTACACGAAGAATCGTACAAAAAGGCTATGGAGTTTTTGGTAAATTATGTCAAAGGCAAAGATATATTGCCACACACGGAAGATTTCATCAACAGAAATTATTTCACTTCAATCGTTTCTCTTTATGAAGAGGGCATTTTTCTGAACAACGTTAGAAATGCATGCACGAAAACTACCACAAAACATGTACAACCCAGCATGAGTCTTATGTCAAGTGTTTCCCCGAATGGATTAGTTGAAATTACATACGGCAGAGTAATAAATACATGGTTAGATTCAAAAAGAGGGCCAAGAATGTTTGACTTACGAACCCGCCATATACCGGATAATGTCACAAGCAGAGCAGATGCTCCATTTGGATGTTTCCATGGTGATACTGAGATTCAGCTATATGATGCCCAGACCAAGAAAATTCAAAATTTATGTCAAGGGGACATTATATTGTGTGGAGATGGAAGCAAAGGTTTAACTTCATCGGAAACGGTCACATTTAAAATGGATAATGAAATCTGTCTCTTTGGTTTCAACAACAAAAAGCCTTTCTTTACATCATGTCATCCATTCTGGACCCAACATGGTTGGAAAGCTATTCATCCAGAAGGTGCTAGGGCAGAAAATGCATGGTTAAAGGTGGGACAACTAAAAGAAGGAGACTTTGTCAGAAAGATCAAATACCATGATAAGGACAGAAAATCAGTGGTCCATACTTGGGAGGAAATAGAGAGGATAGGACATGAAATATATCCAAACGGTACTGTAATATATGGTGTACACTTAAGAGAAGGCAACCGATCATACCACGCCAATGGATATGTTGTTCATTCAAATTATCCTGAGATAACAATGGATCGTATTGAAAGTGGAATTCGAGAACTTCCTGTTAAAGATCAAAGCAATATTCACCACGCGTTATCGGTATTACAGCCATTTATCAATAAACTCCTTGGTCCCGGCTGTGGAAAAGCAATTAACCGTATGCTGACAGAACCAAAATATGATATAGGGACCTCACTTGGGAATACAAACATACATATAACAGACCTGACGATCCCCGATATGGATATTAAATATCTATCAGACGCTACCGACGACCAGTTGTCAACTCTACCACACTCAGTGGGTCTAACGGATGGACATTTGACATTGGATGGTGAATTCATAGAGACTATCGCTTATTTGGGTCAAGATATGGTATTATGGGCAATACAAATTGAGGGTAATTACTGGGAGTACGGCTGTGTGAGGTTTTATCAGAGTGGTCTTTTGGCTTATGGTTATTTATGCAGAACAGATGAATCTTATACAGACAGTCCAACAGAATCCTTCTACCTTGTTGCCACTACCACGAACAAATATAAATGTTTAATAAGTGACAAGATAATCAACAAAAATACCAAGAACCCTGAAATGACAGCTTTTGGAGAATTAGAAATAGGATTCAAACCTGATGCAACAGGGGCCCTTGAAATTGTTGGAAATATAACACTAAACGATTCCGACCCTCTATCTCCCCATGATGGGGTAGTAAGCTTCTTTATTGATGATCAACAAACCTTATATGTGGAAGTTAATATTACTCCGACGGCAGCACCATCTCTCGATTATATCAGACTGACGGGGAAGTTTGACTATGATTTTAGTACCTTTAGTGGAAAAGCTATTGCATACGATGATGATGGTGAACAATTCGAGGGACCACATTACCACTGGAATGGTACAATATTACCAACAGAGAAATCACTCTTACATAAGAAAAGGCTAGCAGGTATACGTCGTGAAAATAGAACTAAAATGTATTCAGAACCAAGTTCGTCGTCGCCATTTGACGAGGGAGTTCATTACGACTCGAAGGGTACAATATTACCAACAGAGAAATCACTCATGTATATGCCAAGACCAACAAGCATGCGTTATGAAAATAAAACTAATATGCATTCGAAGCCAAGTTCGTCACCACCATTGAAGAATTCAACCCCCCATCCGATGATGCTAAAAGCTGCTTCCAAATTACAGAACCAATTATCAGTCGAGGAATTGATGGGACTTACTACTCCATCCAAGGACACTCTAAATAGACTGTCGATTGGAAAGCTGCTCTGCCTGTCGAAATATTTTATGACCGATGAGGTGTTGAGAGATATATTCGGACTTAGAAGACCTGAGATAGGGACAGATCTAAAGAAGATTGCGGATGATAATAAAGATTTTCTACAGAATCGTTTAGCCGTGGCCTATGTTCTGAACTGCCTGAAGGATATTGATCCCATTAGTGAAGAAATCTCTAAAGATGATCGAAGAAAACTGGAATATTATTTTAATCCGGACAAAGCAGACAAAGGGATCAATGCTGAAATAAATTTCCATGTAGTGAACAAAGGAGTTGCAAGGTTAGCCTTTTTGGACGTATGTCCAGACCTAGAGAAATATATATCTTCACCCCAAGGCGGAGATTACTGGGCAAAACAAATGTTAACTCAGATGACAAAGTCTACGTTCTTACATGGTCTAACCACTGAACAACGTCTACCACAGGTACAATCAATGGTTCAAAGATATACCACAATCTTATATTGTTTGGCGCCTAAAGCTGACTACCCACAGCAATTTCAAGAGAAAGTGCACGTGTTCATGCTTAACCGCATGATTGAGTATTTCACAGGTAGTGATAAAGATAAAGACAAGATGATCAACATATTAATAGAATTGTTTAATGCCTTATTCCAACTAGTAGTTGATGGTTCTGACAAAATAGCACCAGAGACGCGAAAATCTCTCATGGATGAACTGGAAGCTGACATGAATAAATATCAAATGGACTTGAAAACATATACTGCAGCTGTTTCAGAAACCTTTCAATCGGCGGCAGTTGCAGTAGTTAACAGCATGTTAGGGAGTAAAGGTCATATCCTTCATAGATTAATTGATGCTATGAAAAACAATCGGAACAGTTTTCTGACGGTGGTTGGAGGGAAATTTGTCAGTAAAATTCTACCCTTAGCAGTTTGGGGATTAAGTGTATTCCATACAATGTCTGAGTATCAACACTGGGATGATATGCCACCTGATGACATATGCGCATTAATAGCCATTACTGCTGACCAAGCTTTCCAATTATCAACCAATGCTCCAGACTTTCCTACAAAGATGGAAAACTATATAGATTTGCTAATAAAAGACGGTAGTTACTGGATAATAAGTGAAATTCAAAATCTATGGAAGAGTTATTCTCTCGTGGACAAATTGGAGACTTTTCTACAGTCGATTACAAAAGAAGCCGCAGAACTAGCTGGAGTATCAACGGTTGATACCATATCAGAAGCAGCATCAGTTAACTATGAGGTAGAGCGTTGGACCTTCAGTAGAATAGCAAAAGCAGCATTGAAAGTCTTGAATATCTTAGGGTTAATTGTGTCATCAGTGTCTATTGGTGTATCTGTAATCAACGATTTTATACACGGCGAGTCTGTCACTAAGAAAACCTTGGACATCTTAAGGGTGAGTTTTCTTTTAACTCAATATTTGAAGAGTATATTAAGTAATAGCCTGTTATTGATGAAAAGTTAATATATTTCCTGTTATATTTAAGCTTGTTTATAATGTAATACAAACATACACCCGTCATCCTGTCCTTGGTGAATAGTTAATTTATCTCTTGTTATATTTAAGCTTGTTTATAATGTAATACAATCCCACATCCGCCACCCTGTCCTTGATGAATAGTTTATTTATCTTTGTTTCTCTTTAAGCTTCTTTATAATGTAATACAATCCTACACCAGCAACCCTTTCCTTGGTGAAGAGTTAATTTATCTCCTGTTATATTTAAGCTTGTTTGTAATGTAATACAATCCTACACCCGCCACCCTGTACTTGATGAATACTTAATTTATCTCCTGTTATATTTTAGCTTGTTTATAATGTTTATAATGTAATACAATCCCACACCATGTCATTGATAAATAGTTAATTTATCTTTGCTTCTATTTAAGCTTGTTTATAATGTAATACAATCCTACACTCGCCACCCTGTCCTTGATGAATAGTTAATTTATTTTTGTTTCTATTTAAGTTTGTTTGTAATGTAATACAATCCTACACACGTCACACTGTCCTTGATGAATACTTAATTTATCTCCTGTTATATTTAAGCTTGTTTATAATGTAATACAATCCTACACTCGCCACACTGTCCTAGATTAATAGTTAATTTATCTCCTGTTATATTTAAGCTTGTTTATAGTGTAATACAATCCTACACTCGCCATACTGTCCTAGATTAATAGTTAATTTATCTTTGTTTCTATTTAAGCTTGTTTTTAATGTAATACAATCCTACACCCGCCACCCTGTCCTTGATGAATACTTAATTTATCTCCTATTATATTTAAGCTTGTTTATAATGTAATACAATCCTACACTCGCCACGTTGTCCTAGATTAATAGTTAATTTATCTCCTGTTATATTTAAGCTTGTTTATAGTGTAATACAATCCTACACTCGCCATACTGTCCTATATTAATAGTTAATTTATCTCCTGTTATATTTAAGCTTGTTTATAGTGTAATACAATCCTACACTCGCCACATTGTCCTAGATTAATAGTTAATTTATCTCCTGTTATATTTAAGCTTGTTTATAATGTAATACAACCCTACACTCGCCACATTGTCCTAGATTAATAGTTAATTTATCTCCTGTTATATTTAAGCTTGTTTATAGTGTAATACAATCCTACACTCGCCATACTGTCCTAGATTAATAGTTAATTTATCTTTGTTTCTATTTAAGCTTGTTTTTAATGTAATACAATCCTACACCCGCCACCCTTTCCTTGATGAATAGTTAATTTATCTCCTGTTATATCTTAGCTTGTTTATAATGTAATACAATCCTACACCCGCCACCCTGTCCTTGATGAATAGTTAATTTATCTTTGTTTCTATTTAAGCTTGTTTATAATATAATACAATCCTACACCCGCCACCCTGTCCTTGATGAATAGTTAATTTATCTTTGTTTCTATTTAAGCTTGTTTATAATGTAATACAATCCTACACCCGCCACCCTGTACTTGATGAATACTTAATTTATCTTTGTTTCTATTTAAGCTTGTTTATAATATAATACAATCCTACACCCGCCACCCTGTCCTTGATGAATAGTTAATTTATCTTTGTTTCTATTTAAGCTTACATATAATGTAATACAATCCTACACCCGCCACCCTGTCCTTGATGAATAGTTAATTTATCCTTGTTTCTATTTAAGCTTGTTTATAATATAATACAATCCTACACCCGCCACCCTGTCCTTGATGAATAGTTAATTTATCTTTGTTTCTGTTTAAGCTTGTTTATAATGTAATACAATCCTACACCCGCCACCCTGTCCTTGACGATTAGTTAATGTATCTATGTTTCTATTTAAGCTTGTTTATAATGTAATACAATCTTAAACCCGCCACCCTGTACTTGATGAATAGTTAATTTATCTCCTGTTATATTTCAGCTTGTTTGTTATGTAATACAATCCTACACCCGCCACCCTGTCCTTGATGAATAGTTAATTTATCTCCTGCTATATTTAAAGGGGCATTAGCTACGATTTTGACAAAAATAATTATATCTTTTGGAAATTGGTAAATAGCTTTAAAATGATGAAATAAAGGTAAATAGCTTATCGAACCACTTTCTGCCTTTTGAGAACGAAAATTACCATCGATTACTTATTTGCTTGCAAGCAAATAATTTGACCTCGCTTTTTCCTTATGCAATTGNCCTTACTAGTGACAGGTAAGACACGAATAATTTGTATTTTGTCGCTTATTAACTGCCAACGTGCATGGTTCTTTGTCCATAATTAATACCGACTAAAAGCAGATTCACAAAAAATAAGAAATTAGTGCATTGTTGTACTGATTTAATGACGATTCGACAACTCCGTAAACAATGTCGATAATTAATAAGATGACGTCCATTTCTTGATTGATCTCAAAACACGAGCAGTTACACGTTTTTTCCCCGATGCGCGTACATTTCATAACATTTATAAATTACAGAAACACGTTTTATTAAGGCATCAATCATATCTGATAGTTTTTATGGGTAACAAAATTTTACGATTTGGCAGATAATGCCCTTTTAAGCTTATGTCTAAAGTAATGCAATCCTACACCCGCCACCCCGTCCTTGATGGATAGTTAATTTATCTCTTGTTATATTTTAGCCTATTCATAATGTAGTACAATCCTACACCCACCACCCTGTCCTTGATTAATAGTTAATTTATCTTTGTTTCTATTTAAGCTTGTCTGTATTGTAATGCAATCCTACACCCGCCACCCTATCTTTGATGAATAGTTAATTTATCTCCTGTTATATGTTAGCTTTTGTTTCTATTTAAGCTTGTTTGTAATATAATACAATCCTACATCCGCCACCCTGTCCTTGATGAATAGTTAAATTATCTTTGTTTCTATTTAAGCTTGTTTATAATGTAATACAATCCTACACCCGCCACTCTGTCCTTGATGAATAGTTAATTTATCTCCTGTTATATTTTAGCTTGTTTATAATGTAATACAATCCTACACCCGTCACCCTGTATTTGATTAGTAGTTAATTTATCTTTGTTTCTATTTAAGCTTGTTTATAATGTAATACAATCCTACAACCCCACCCTGTACTTGATGAATAGTTAATTTATCTATGTTTCTATTTAAGTTTATTTATAATGTAATACAATCCTACACCCGCCACCCTGTACTTGATTTATAATTAATTGATCTATGTTTCTATTTAAGCTTGTTTATATTGTGATACAATCCTACACCCGCCACCCTGTCCTTGGTGAATATTTAATTTATCTTTGTTTCTATTTAAGCTGGTCTCTAACGTACTACAATCCTACACCCGCCACCCTGTCCTTGGGGAATATTTAATTTATCTTTGTTTCTATTTAAGCTTATTTATAATGTAATACAATCCTACACTCGCCACCCAGTCCTTGGTGAATATTTAATTTTTCTTTGTTTTTATTTAAGCTGGTATCTAATGTAATACAATCCTACACTCGCCACCCTGTACTTGATGAATAGTTAATTTATCTCCTGTTATATTTAAGTTTATTTATAATGTAATAAAATCCTACACCCGCCACCCTGTATTTGATTAATAGTTAATTTATCTTTGTTTCTATTTAAGCTTGTTTATATATATTTGTAATACAATCCTACACCCGCCACCCTGTACTTGATGAATAGTTAATTTATCTCCTGTTATATTTAAGCTTGTTTATAATGTAATACAATCTTAAACCCGCCACCCTGTACTTGATGAATAGTTAATTTATCTTTGGTTATTTTTAAGCTTGTTTATAATATAATACAATCCTACACCCGCCACCCTGTACTTGATGAATAGTTAATTTATCTTTGTTTCTATTTAAGCTTGTTTATAATGTAATACAATCCTACACCCGCCACCCTGTACTTGATTAATAGTTAATTTATCTATGTTTCTATTTAAGTTTGTTTATAATGTAATACAATCCCACACCCGCCACCCTGTACTTGATTTATAATTAATTTATATGTGACCCGCCATGACATTTCCAGGCTTATGGAGGTGAAACGTCATAAAGAGAAAAACGTCGCCAAAGTGTGACGTTGCGAAAGCGGGCACCTGTCACGCCGTCAATTACATTTTCTACTACCTATCGCAAAAAACATGCTTATAATTTATTCTAGATATACAATGAACTATTTATAGATATTTACAGGCCATTTTTAAGTTGTTATGTGCTACATCTATCCATCTTTTCCCATCAAATATAATAAAACAAATCGCAGACAGCGCGCAGTTAAAAGTCCGATAATTTTCTGATTATTTTTAATCATTTTACGATCGAAATTGCTTCTCTTTTAAATAAAACCTTTGCAATATTTTATTAAGTGTAATTCGATGGTATTTATCTTACTGAACCATAGGTTTAAAGTGGTTACGATAATATACAACGATATTATAAACTTATTCAAAAATGCGTCGATCTCCGTTACCGGTTTCATCAAAGGAAAATACTCGGTTAAGAAAAATTTGTATCTCCGAGAAAATGTAAACAATATAAAATTACGGCCCTCTGTGTAGGGAAACATCCAGATTTGTCAACATGAGAGGAAAACAACCGCCGAGGGTTGACAAATCTGAATGTTTCCCTACACAGAGGGCCGTAATTGTTTTATCATATTTTTGCCAATAATTTATAGGTTATCTCCCTTGTGGGGAAAATTGGGTTGTTCGGCGGGGAACAATAGGGTTGTTTCCCGGCAGAGCAAATTTTTGCCAATGTTTTATAGGTTATCTCCCTTGTGGGGGGACATTGGATTGTTCGGCGGGGAACAATCGGGTTGTTTCCCGGCAGCACCAATTTTGGCAAAACATCTCAATTATTTTATTATCACATGACTAATTTAATCCAATCAAAATCTATCATATAGATTAGAATATAATAATAATAGTTATTCAGATTTAAATGACGAGGACGATGAAGACTGATAAAAGGAAAATACTGACAGTAATACATCCAACATTGGTGTCGAAAGCAGTGAATTAGATCTTTGTGAATCTGAGAAACAAAAACATTTTCTGAATCAAACTTGCAACTTGATGAATAGTTAATTTATCTCTTGTTATATTTTAGCTTGTTTATAATGTAATACAATTCTACACCCGCCACCCTGTCCTTTATTATTAGTTAATTTATCTCTTGTTATATTTTAGCTTGTTTGTAATGTGATACAACTTGGTGCAGTAGTGGCAGAAATTGCATTATCAGTAGAGGTAGCTCCTGTAATTGGTGTGGTGGCTGCAATTGTTGGGATTATTCTTTCTTTTGTTGAATTGTTTACTGGTAAACCGAAACCTGGACCAACAACTGCTCAAAAATTTGTTAGAAAACAAGGACGTGAATTCCTAGATAGTCTGCCAATGCCACCACCAGACTGGGAACCATCGGGAGAAAAGCATTAAGACTGGCGACAACAATGATATAGGTGATTGGTGTCATTATATAATGTCATGTCATTATTTAAAACAAAAAAGGGAAAAAATATTTACCGAGTTATTTCCCATGTTTCACTATATTGCGATAAATATTATTTAAATTTGTTTGTACGATGTTGCATTTATTTGACGACCTATAATTGGATAAAATCATTCCTAAAAATAACGATAGAAAGGAGAGCCATATATGGAAATCTAGAGAATAAGGATAATACGCTTTACCTGGCCAGGAAAAAATTCCATTCATAAAAATAACGATGCAGACGTAAAATTACAGAAGGTCAGTGGGCGGTGCTTAATTTTGTCTAGTGACCATTACGTATTTAGTCTTAGAACTTCAAAGAAAGTCCGTCAAACATAGTTCGTGGAAAAAACTTAGTTACTGTTTCAAGTTATAGATCTGCAACATCGTACAAACATATTATAAGCTCCCGTGACCGACTATGATTATTTGGACGGTCAGTAAATAGTTGAAGGGTTCTCGCTAAGGCGCTCACCCTTCAACAATTTACTGACCGTCCAAATAACGATAGACGGTCACCAGGGAGCTTAGAACTTATAGTATATGTGCTAGATTTGTTGACATTATTATATGTGTATTATTTGTAGGGAGAGGACAGTCCATAAGTTGTGGTAAGTTTATGTCCAATCCCATTGCTGTTTTATTTGCAATAAAATAATATTAGACTAAAACCGAGTTATTGCTGTAATAATGTCAATACCTTCAAATTCAATGAGTCATTTTCTTCATGCAAGGAAACTGTTCTCCTATAGCGTTGTCTGGTGAGGTATAGTGCCTGAGAATAATATAGACAACTGTTATGAATCAAAATCCGTTTAGACACGAGAATTTCGAATGAATTAACATCTCTGGCATTTTGTTAATACTATAATAATATAATATAATTTACAAACAAATAAAAAAAACGACACTTAAAATTGAGGCAAAATATGTAATTGTCTTTCTGCCAATTAAAATTGTTATTACATAATGGTTTTATTTAAACAATTTTATTGGCTATCATGCTGTCACCTGACATTCCGTAAAATTTGATATTGTTTGATTAAAACTCGTATTGACTCGCTTTTCCTTTCACTTTCCATTGCATTATGTATGATGTCATAATGAAGTGATTAATTTCATAATGACTTGGTTTCACTTTCACTTTTCATTTTAATGTAATAAAACAATTACAGTCTTTTGTATAGGTCAATACGAGTTTTTATGGATCTTAAAAACGATATTCACCTCAGCCTAAAGGCTTCGGTGAATATCGTTTCTAAGGTCCATAAAAACTCGTATTGACCTCAACAAAAGACTATAATTATATAATTACATGTTATCTATTTTTTTTTATGTAATGTTGTTTTAATATAGCCTAATAGCCATGTTATTAGATACTTATCGACTGGTATGAGGGTAATATCAGGTTTATTGTTGGACGAGACATCACCTATTGTCCAAGGCGAAGCTGAAGGGAACAATAAACTTGCTATTACATGAATATCCAGGCAATAAGTGTTTTATTATACCGACCAGTAATAAAGACGAAGCTGCTCACCATGTTTGTTGTTGTCACCTGCGGGTTTCGGGATTTTAGGCTAGAATAGGAAAAATGCAGAGAATTTTGAATTTCCAATACCGTGTTCCTTCCAAGACAATTAAAATTTCCGCGACAATATATCGCGTCTCCGGTGAAAAGCACAGGAGAGGCGAATATATGTTTTGGACTATTCACCGTTATTACATAATTTACCAGTAAAAAGAATATTTATGAATATGTCTTATTAACAGAAATATTATACTGCGGTACAATAATAATACTGTTTATGTTAATACTGTTATTATCTCCTAGACATGATATTATTATACCCCCACTCGTAGAGAGGGGGCTATACTGCAATCATCTTGTCCGTCCGTCCGTCCGTCCGTCCGTTCACACTTTCGTAACAGATATTTTAGCTTCTACTGGAAGAAATAATTTTATATTTGATATATGGCTTTGGCATGGTGACTTGTACCGTGTCTCCCCTTTCCAGGTTTACCGCACATCTACTTCCTGTTTACAGTGCGACTTCAACTTTTTCATGTTTGCCGTAATGAAAACTTTCGTAACAGTTATTTCAGCTTCTACTGGAAGATATGATTTTTTATTTGATATATGGCTTTGGCATAGTGACTTGTACCGTGTCTCTCCTTTCCAGGTTTACCGCACATCTACTTCCTGTTTACCGTGCGACTTACAAATGAACGAGTGGGGGTATTCTTAGCACGACGTAGCGTGCAACATCTTGTTATTATTACAATTATTTTTTTTATAATATTGGTGTATCCTATGTACCTAATTTTCATCAATAATTCATCGATTGATTGATCCTTGTTCTAGTGTTTGTCGTAAATTAAAATATATTGCTTTATAAAAAAACAATAATTTTGTATACATGTACTTGCTTAATAAAACTTTACGAAAATATTTTGTGATCTTCGAGTCAATCATTGCATACCCAGATAATAGTACTGTACTCATGTCAACATAAGATTGGCAATGAAAAATAAAAATAATAGGGGGTTAGGGTTAAGGTGTTTAACGTAACTCTCAACAATATTTCAGTTATATCGTGGCGGTCAGTTTTATTGGTGGGGAGAACCGGAGAAAATCACCGACCTGTCGTAAGTCACTGACAAACTTAATGTTGTATCGAGTAAAAATAACAATGCAAAATAAAAATGAAATATAGATAAAAATAACAATAAAAATAAAATATAAATATGAATAAAAATACATGTAACAATAACAATAAAAACAAAAATAAGCATATAAAAAAATAACAATAAAGAATAGAAGTAATTGAGTAATGCGAACCCCACTAAAACCCGGGGGTAAACTCAGGTGCTCCGGAAGGGTAAGGTTTATCGAACACCTGATGATTTAAAGTATACATCATCCTTTTTACACGTTTTCAATCTTAGCCCGGTTCTTGCCCTGGTGCAATGTATATTGTCATTAAGCGTCATTAGAAATCCAGGAGTGACATCAGGCATGCCCACGAAGGGTAAGTAGTCTCTGCCTCTTAAAAGACACCGATCATATTATTCAGACAGTCAACACGTGTTTGACACCACTATACACAAACAAACACAAATAACATACATAAGACACGTGCGTTCCTCCAATCAAATAGGGGGAAAGACTAACTGAACATCACAATAGACAAAACAACACAAATTTACTGTGCAATCTGTGAAATCAAAACATCACAATAGACAAAACAACACTTATTTACTATGCAATCTGTGAAATCAAAACATCACAATAGACAAAACAACACATATTTACTATGCAATCTGTGAAATCAAATCATCACAATAGACAAAACAACACTTATTTACTGTGTAATCTGTGACATCAAAACATCACAATAGAAAAAACAACACTTATTTATTATGCAATCTGAGAAATAAAAACATCACAATAGACAAAACAACACTTATTTACTGTGTAATCTGTGACATCAAAACATCACAATAGACAAAACAACACATATTTACTATGCAATCTGAGAAATCAAAACATCACAATAGACAAAACAACACATATTTACTATGCAATCTGAAATCAAAGCATCACAATAGACAAAACAACACATATTTACTATGCAATCTGTGAAATCAAAACATCACAATAGACAAAACAAAACATATTTACTATGCAATCTGAGAAATCAAAACATCACAATAGACAAAACAACACTTATTTACTGTGCAATCTGAGAAATTAAAACATCACAATAGACAAAACAACACTTATTTACTGTGCAATCTGTGACATCAAAACATCACAATAGACAAAACAACACATATTTACTATGCAATCTGAGAAATCAAAACTTCACAATAGACAAAACAACACTTATTTGCTGTGCAATCTGAAAAATCAAAACATCACAATAGACAAAACAACACATATTTACTATGCAATCTGTGAAATCAAAACATCACAATAGACAAAACAACACATATTTACTATGCAATCTGAGACATCAAAACATCACAATAGACAAAACAACACTTATTTACTGTGCAATCTGTGACATCAAAACATCACAGTAGACAAAACAACACATATTTACTATGCAATCTGTGAAATCAAAACATCACAATAGACAAAACAACACTTATTTACTGTGCAATCTGAGAAATCAAAACATCAAAATAGACAAAACAACACATATTTACTATGCAATCTGTAAAATCAAAACATCACAATAGACAAAACAACACATATTTACTATGCAATCTGTGACATCAAATCATCACAATAGACAAAACAACACATATTTACTGTGCAATCTGAGACATCAAAACATCACAATAGACAAAACAACACATATTTACTGTGCAATCTGTGACATCAAAACATCACAATAGAAAAAACAACACATATTTACTATGCAATCTGTGACATCAAAACATCACAATAGACAAAACAACACATATTTATTATGCAATCTGAGACATCAAAACAACACAATGGACAAAACAACACTTATTTACTATGCAATCTGTGACATCAAAACATCACAATAGACAAAACAACACATATTTACTGTGCAATCTGTGAAAACAAAACATCACCGACCTGCCTGTACCAGGGTTGGCCTTGCCATGTGCAGCA
>MJUT01023162.1:0-16356 GCA_002080005.1 Gigantidas platifrons
CCCCTGCATTCCAGCCATCTCTTTAACTGAACAATTGAACTTTCAAAATCATCGATATTAATGTATGCACCAGGTAGATCATCAGGAGAAAGTTGTATTTGTTGGAAATCTTGAGTAGACGCCATTGATTTTATCGATTTGCTTGTCTGAATTGAAGTCACGTGACATAGTTATGAATAAACATTATCATTTTGTGACGTATCAACCGATCTTTGCTATTGCATTTCAACTTTCAAATGGTTCATATAAAATTCTATATAAACGCTTAATTCTTTTGCTGTCAGTAAATTAGTGTATGTTAATCATACCCATGCCTCCATTTTCCATTCCCAAGCAGCAAACTGTTATATCTATTTCGTTAATGACAATAATTTTACCCAAATGAGTCCTTTTTGTAAAGAAATTACTGAGAACTTTCACTAAATTATTACCACTTTAGCAGTGGTAAGTATAAATCTACTTGCATAGGTTTGATCAATAATGGTGTTTTCTTGTCCCATGTGGATGTGATGACATTATTAGATAAAGTTAAAAAGTTCAAATCTGACACACATAAACTGTTAAAATCATCGCCAGATCCTATTCGTAAAGGCTATTATTTTCGAAACAGCAATTTACCCTTTGATTAAGACATCGACATTCTGTTGGTAAAACTAGTAGGGCATCCCATATATTAAGTCAGTGTATTGGTATTACATTACTTACTAATGGGGTTCGTGTTACCCGATCTTTAGTTTTATGTGTATGCTTTGTAGATAGTTGCTTGTCTTTTTGTATTTTTTTCTTTTGACCATTATGGTGTCTGTTCTTCTTCGATTTACGAATTCTGATTACCCCTTTGGTTTCTTCAAACTCTTCTTGAGAATTTTCACTAGATTATTACGACTTTAGCAGTGTTAGACATAAATCTACTTGCAAAGGTTTGATCAACAATGACATTATCGTATAAAGTGGCTATGCTGACATTATTGCGTTTAGATGTTCACGACTCTTTGATATTCAGTCTGTTAGAAGAAGTATCAATTTTGATTTCATGGTGAAATAGTAATGGTCTTTATCAAAATATAATGTTTAGGTAGCTTTCAACCAACTACGAGCATTGAGAATATGTCTTCAAAGTGTGTTTTGCTTTTTTTTCTAATTTGCCGTTGGTTATGGTGTAAATCGAAATGTATGTTTTATAGATCGTTGTTTGTCCTTGTGTTTCCTTTTTCTTTTCGCCATTGTATTGTCTGTTTTTCTTCGATATGCTTATTATTGTTACACTTTTGGTATCTTCAAACTCTTCTTGATCCTTTAATGATGATCCTCATTTAACACAATAAAGGTAATATGTGGGTAGGTCTAGTATTGTCCATGTTTGATTTCCACTTCGGTATTATCTAACGTTTATTAAAAACAGCATGAACAAGCATATATATTATCCATTCAAAATCAGTCAAAATCTGCTGTTTTACATCTACTGTCGAGACTTTAAAACTGCAAGAAAAAAACAACTTTCTGTGTTAGAGACAACACCAGACTTTTCTACCTTTGTTAAAACATTGATATTGTGTTTTGTTACTATGTCAAACTAGAGTTATGTTAAAATACCACCACAGACAATTAGCAACAACATTCCCTCTAATAATCATACGATATGCCTCTTAACGCATATGGAAATAGAAAAAAAAGACTAGTGGTTTGCTAGATTTGATTTTGATTTTGATTTTTTGTGTTTTAACGCCACTTTGAACAATATTTCAGCTATATCATGGTGACCAAGCTTAGTGGTGGAAGAAGCCGGATTACCCTGAGAGAACCACCTACCATGGGCAAGAAATTTGTAAACTTTATCATTAGCGGATGTTAGTCGAGTGCACCCTTTTTGGTAATTTACAAAGCCGGGCGCGAACCCACGCCGCATTGGTGATAGGCTTGCATGAGTTGTCAGGTAATCCAACTATCTAACTCATTGAGCCACCCGGGCCATTGGTTTCTTAGAAGTCATGCAGAGAAGTCAATGTCTTGCCTTATCACTGAAGAAATCATTTCGCGTTATGTACCTGAAACACTGAGTTAAATGTATAAACAAATATCGAGTAACTGATTTTCTTTATTAATGCTAAGTGACCAATTGTCAGCTATGTCATGGCGAAAACAAATTACATACCAATGATATGATGATGCCCGCTCTGTGCTAAACAAACACACTTAGTTGAAGTTTTATAATAGTATCTCACTAAAACAGCAGTCTGCGGGTAGACACACGGATATAATAATGTGCATACCGATTCCGAGCTATTCAGTCTTTGCCCTTTCTCCTTCATGCTGCGTGTTTGTCACAGAAGCAGTAAATATAAGTTTATAATAGTTGGTTTGACCCAAAAGTGGCTAGAACCCGCAATATACCGTACTCGAGGAGAACATGCTTTACATCATTACATCACCGATTCGGTTTATAAAGAATGTATATCGAAAATTAATTCAGTGGTATATGCATTTTTTTTGTTGGCGATAGTTTTTCTTACAGTTCCCGAATAGTGTAATTATTACTAAAACTAAATGTCTCCTCCCTCAGACCATGGACGTTTATGGCTATATTGTTTAGGCCCTTTTGCTTACTTTCTCCCAAAAATTATTAAGCTATTTGTCTTTCCAATCTCTTGATTATAAGCGTACCTCGTGACTGTTATCCAAAAACGCGTCATGATCACATAATTCGATTTCTACGTTTTTTTTTAAATTTTTTAGCTACGCTATATCATATTTCGAACCTTAAATAAGAGGAACACCGTAATTCAGGGAAAATTGTGTTTGATTGGTAAACATAATGGTACAGTAATGATCACTAGTAAAGGCACTTTTTATAGAGCTCTCTCCCTTTCGAGTAACCATTTAAAGTTGTAATCAACAACCATACACATGTCTTCATTATTATCAAATTCTGCTAGATAACCGACAGAGTATCTTCACCAGCGAATTCCAGACGTCTCTAATGAGAGATGCTGTCATATGACAACACGGAAAGCCCGACATGAACAATAGTGTCGTCTTCGGAAAGTATCATAATTATTACATTTTATCTACCATTTGTAGATTTAAGCAAAAATTAGACACACCATATCCGCAACAAGAGGCTAACTTGTTTCGTCTCATCCAATCTCTCTCGTGTCATCTTTACCTCCGTTTAATTGTGGAAAAAATAAAAATGTACCGAACATAATATTGTTCATGTGAAAATATCATACAAGAAAAGCTTGAAGCTATCAAAGGGGTAATTAGAATCCGTAAATCGAAGGACAAACAACGATCTTAAAAACATACACATACAGCTAAAGATCGAGAAAAACAAACCCCACTTAAAACTGGGGGTGAATGCAGAAAAAAAAATAACTGAAGAAAAAAAAATCTCTGATATACAAAATGACATGCATGTGTGTCAAATTTGATTCTGACCATTGCTACAATGACTGGCATCTATTAATTGGGTCAGTTGTGCAAATAATATTAACTATAGTGTCTATATAAAGTAAAGGACAAGAACTTACCCTTTTTATTTTGATCCAACAACATACAAAATGACTTGTTAATCTAAGACATTTTAAAGATACAACTTTCTACAACTTTACCCTTAAAGAGAACCCGAGTTCACCCCCTGTTTTTACTATTGTTTGTGTTTCTCAATCTTTGATTGGTCATTGTATTGACTCGCCATCTTCAATTTACATACTTTCATATAAATGTTGGTATCTTTAATCTTTTGTCAATCAAATAACACTACTGATCTTTGCATTGTCCTAATTGTGCGAAAACTGTCACATACATTCATCATACCGATAAGTGCTTTCACCTGTCCCTGACCAGCTGTATGCACTAAATAGTCAACATTGATTCGGAAAATGGCATGTTAGCTAAAGATTGGATTTGGTGCTTTACGCCACTCTCAACAATATTTGAATTATATCGCCGCGGTCATTTAATAGGTGGATGAGACTGGAGTACCCGGAAAAAACCTCCGACCTGCCGCAAGTCACTGACAAATGTATCACATAATGTTGTGTCGAGTACACCTCTCCTGAATGGGGTTCGAACTCTCACCAATAGTGGTGATAGACACTGATTGCGTAGGCAGTTATAATTCCAAATACCATACGATCACGACCACGTCGGTCCTCATTTTAACTAAGATTAACAGTGTTATTGTATTGCTACAATATATTTGTTTTAAAGTCTAATAAAACTGTGTCAAGTTCTCTCTTTAGCAACGACTACATACAACAAGATCACGAAAAATACCATGCTGTCGGAACAATTCTAAAATGAAAAACAAATCGTAGAAGCAGAAGCAAGTTTAATACCTGTAATTCACATATACATGACCATTCCTGACTTCAATAAAGAGCGATGTGGTTAAGCTACTCTTATGAGTCCTAACTTCCTTCTTAGCAATATAAGTATAACAGCCAAATTAATATTTAATAGCATTACTATTCATTCTCTGAAAATTAGTTGAATCCTTTTTTTCATACAAACAGTCTGATGTTTAAAAGCAGATGTTTTACGACCTCACTCTGTCCAATGCACTTGCCAAAAGTCTTTTCGTATATCAAAATTTATATCACGTATGTTCTATGCGCAAATCATCAATCCCTTGAATAGGTTCAGTATTATATTTTCAAATAGATATTTCTCAAATTACTTACAAAGCGACAAATTTTATCTAGCTTAGGTACAGAAAGAGGTCCATTTACCACTGCTCGTTTCAATAAAACATTGTCACAAATAGGCTTGAAGATATCAAAAGGGTAAACGGAAGTCGTAAATTGAACGATAGATAGTACAATGATCAAAAGTTATAAGAGACTTTAAATCTAACAAAGATCTAAAAATCACTACACAGAAAAATAAAGATTGAGCAACACGAACCCCGCAAGCGAGAGAGAAGGGTTAGTAGTTCCATCTCCACTAGTGGCAGCGACCGTCGTATTATTGCTAAACGATGCGAGACTCATTTGATATGGGAATTGTGTTCGACACCAGTTTGGCATAAGTAAATAACATAGATAAAAATATTGAAAGAAAATAAAGAAAAAATAAAGAAAATAAAAATAATGAAAAATAATGAAAACAAAACAAAAATAAAACTCCTGACAAAACTACTGGGAGTAAATATGAACCGAACATCGTCAACAATATATTTTCGCTATTGCCCCATAAATTCAAGCTTCATTTGACCAACTATAAGGTTGTTATCCTATCGAGAATAATCACCTACGTCGACATCATGAGAAACAGCAGTACTGTTGTTGACACATAGCGGGTGATGATTTCATCTTATCCAATAGGAACCATTGGTACAGTAGCTTCCTTGTTAACAGCATTTGACATTTGGCCGGAGACGTCAACAGTTAATTATATGCATAGAAGGTCAAAGATCAATATAGTGAAAGCTCCCCTCATATATTTACACAAAATAAAAACGTAGATATCAAATTTAGTGCGCACGACGCGTTTCTGGAATAACCTTCATCAGTTACGCTCAAAATCGAAACATTGAAAAATCTAATGATTTAAAGTTTTGGGAGCAAAGCCCCAAAAGGCCTAAACGGGATTTCCAAATTCGGTTATGGTCACCAATGCATGATGGAGAAGAACCTTTTTTTGTTATAAGCACGCTGTATACAATATAGCTTACTGGATATCGACCTCAAAGCGTCATTGTCTTATGCTGGATTAATTGTGATTGGCTGTTGAACTATCATTACAATGTATATGTAGGTACAATAGTGATAACCAATGAGTGAGCTAAACGTTGACTTTCGGTATTCTTTAACGTTTATTTGTATTATATGTACCACTTAGTTCAATTGTTCCGTCTGTTAAATCACACATAACACTATTTGATTTTATAAAAAAAAAAGTTTTAGTAAACCATCTAGCATGGGTGCACTTCTCGATTCAGTTATTGCACCCAATTTAGATTATTTGCTTATTCATATGTGTATTGGTTTGTAGATATGTATGTGTCCTTTATTTATTTATTCTTTTTGGCCATTGCACTGTCTGTTCTTCGCAGATTTACGGATTATGATTACCCCGCTGGTATCTTCAAACTCTTTTTATTGAAGATGAAAGAAACTATATGAGAAAACGACCCAAAACACTTGTCAATTTACAAATCTATCTTTCACTAAAAAAATTACGATTTTGGCAGTCCAAGGATACACTCAAATACCAATGCATTAATTCATGGCTATAAAGCTAAGGGAAATCATATATAAGTAAATATATGTGCTCTTTATCAACTGTTGTTTACAGCAACCATCATCCTCTACACATACATTCCAGACCAATTGGGTCTTTCCTAATATAAATATATCTGAAAAAAGGAGTGAAAAACAATATCAGTTAATTCAAACTAAACACGACCGTGAAAAGCGTTAACTGTTTTATTTCTATTTTCTTTACACAAAGTAAAAGTTGGAGAAAACCGAAAGGTCAATCAAGAATATTGGATACACAAGACACAGAACGAATACAAATAAATATTAAAACTATCAAACAACGCAGATCGTTATTTCTCCTTTTTTTCTTTGTTCATTGTATTGACTGGCCTTCTTCAATTTACGGATTTTAATTACCCTGTTGGAATCTACAATTTTTTTCTTAATCAAGCTGCAATACTGATCTATGTATTGTCCTGATTGTGCGAAAATTGTCACATGCATTCATCATACCGATAATTGCTTTCACCTGTCTTTGACCAGCTGTATGCACTAAGGGGTGCGTGTTGCTCAATCTTTAGTTTTTTATTTAATGTTTTGTAGATAGTTATTTCTCCTTTTTTCCTTTGTTCATTGTATTGACTGGCCTTCTTCAATTTACGGATTTTAATTACCCTGTTGGAATCTACAATTTGTTTCTTAATCAAGCTGCAATACTGATCTATGTATTGTCCTGATTGTGTGAAAATTGTCACATGCATTCATCATACCGATAATTGCTTTCACCTGTCTTTGACCAGCTGTATGCTCTATGTAGACAACATTGGTTTAATAAATTATATCTTAGCAAATGATTGAGGCGCTTAATGCCACTTTCAACACTGTTTCAGTTATATCGTGGTGGTCATTTTATATGTGGAGCAAAACTAGAGTACCCGGAGAAAACCACTGAAGTGCTAATATTCTTTACGTATATCAACGTTTTAATTACGCATTTTCTATGCGCATATCTTCAAGTCCTTAAATAGTTTCAGAATTATATTTTGAAATAGAAATTTCTTAAATCATTTACAAAGCGATAAATGTTATCTGGTTTATAAACAGGGATACCTCCATCCCTACTGTTCGGATCAATAATATCTTGCCAAATAAAGAATGAAGATAACAACTCGAAGGACAGATACTACAATGATCGAAAGAAAGGGTTAAAAAACTAACAACGATCTACCAAACACTACACAGACAACACAATATTGTGTAACACGATTTCCACAAGCGTCAGAGAAGGGTTAGCAGTTCCATCTCCACTAGTGGCAGCGACCGTCGTATTATTGTTGAACGCTGCGAGACTCATTTCATATTGGAATTGTGCTTGACACCAGTATGGCATAAATAAGTAAATAAATAATATAATAAAAATAATGGAAGAAAATAATGAAAGAAAATAAAGAGAAAAATAAAGAAAATTAAACAAAAATTATAATAATAAAAACAATTATAAAAATAAAACTCCTAACAAAACAATTGAGATTAAATAAAGGGTGGACAACGTACGTCATACATCCGGGTATTTTTTTCGAAAACTAAATAATGGCGAAAATGTTTCAACCATCTAACAAGATAAACTCATTTTTATACTATTTTAACAACGTACCTGTATGATGCTGGATCAAGGATGGACAACGTACGTCATACATCCGGGTATTTTTTATGCTGGATCTAGCATCAAAAGGAAATATTATCGGAATGATTAGACAAATGACAAATAACTTTTTGACTATTATCTATGTAAATAGTACCATGCAAGTCCGTAGGTTACTTTGGACTGGCTTTTATATAGGTTTGTTGTTAAAATAATATAAAAATGAGTTTTATTTTGTCAGATGGTTGACAAAATTCCGCCATTATAAAGTTTTCGATAAAAAGATACCCAGATGTATGACGTACGTTGTTCACCCTGAAATATGAGCCGAACATCGTCAACAATATATTTTCGCCATTGCCCCATAAATTCAAGCTTTATTTGACTGAGTCTTTAAGGCTGTAACCCTATCGTGAATCATCACCTACATTGCCATCTTGACAAATAGCAATAGTGTTGTTAACACATGGCGGGTGATGATTTCGACTTAACCAATGGGAACCATTGGTTTAGTAGCTTCCTTGTTAGCAGCATTTGACATTTAGCGGGAGACGTGAAAGCTCTCCCAGTATATTTACATAAATAAAAACGTATTTATCACATTTTGTTCGCACAATATATTTCTGGTATAACCTTCACCAGCTACGTACGAAATCGGAATACCGATAATTTATTTCACCTATCCCTGACCAGCTGCATGCTCTAAATAGTCAACAGTGGCTTGGTAAATTGCATCTTACCTAAATATTTCACTTGAATTGTTGCTGTTTAACACAACTTTCAACACATTTCAGTTATATCGCGCAGTCATCTTAAAAAGTGGAGGAAAGAGGAGTACCAAGGGAAAACCACCAACATGTCGCAAGTCACTTACAAACTGTATCACATAATGTGGTATTGAGTACACCTCTCTTGAGCGGGATTCGAGCTCACAACGTTAGTGCTGATAGGCACTGATAGCATATGCAGTTGAAAAACACGAGGGACCCCATTTCAACTACGATTAACAGTATTACAATATATTTAAACTCTCATCAAAGTGTGTCAAGTTCTCTCTTTAGCAACCATTACATACACTAAGATCAAGAAAAACACCAAGCTGTAAGAATTATAAAATGCAATCTTTAAACCGTGAAAACAGAAGCAAGATCGATACCCCTAACACACATATATATGACCGGTCAATGTGCTTACTTCGTATGAGCCCAAATTTCATTCCTAGCAATATAAGTATAACAGCCAACTTAATCGTTTATAACATTGCTAATCATTTTCTGAAAATAAATGTTAGAGAACATCGAAGGTGCTATAAAAATTGAACAGTCTATAGAAACTGACAACATAGAATATTCAAGACGAAGAAACAATATGCGTTGGACATCACTATCCGCATGCACACAATAATAACATTAAAAAGCGATGAGTTGATTAATTTTTTCATAACAAATGGCAATGTGTCTGCTGGTCGTATGATATTTGGATTTACAACTATTCATGCAACCGGTGCCTATTACCACTGATGTTGTTAATTCGAATCGGGACCAGAGCTAGGTCTACAACATTATGTGATAAAGTTAGTTCGTGATTTGCGATAGGTCGGTGGTTTTCACCGTGTCCTCCGGTTTCCTCTACCAATAAAACTGACCGCCACGATATAACTGAACTATTGTTGAAAGTGTCGTTAAACTCCATCAAATAAAGCCAAAATTACATGAATAAATATGTGTGCCCTTAATCAACTGTTTTTGACAACTGTCATCCTCTCCACATACCCTTCAGACCAAGTGGTTCATATCCTGAAGAAAATATATCTGAAAAACAACATTAATTAACTAAAACTCAAAACGACAGTGAAAAGCTATCACTGTTTTATTTATTTTTTCTTACACAAAATTAACGTAAGAGAAAACTGAAATGTCAATCAAGAAAACAAAAGGAAGACAAAAAAAAACACAACACAACACCGAAAACATAACAAAATGAGCAACACAGATCCACCAAACAACATGGAGTGAACGCAAGTGCTCGCTTATTGTAACTGGTTGCCACTTACCGCTTATGATAAGACACCCTCCATGTTCCGTATTTATACATAAGCAAGTCTCATGCGAGTCGTCTCGGTGATAGAGGTAAGAAAACAAAATTTGAAGCTGTCACACGTCACTAAGGCTATAAATTAGAAGGTAAAATAAATCATTACGTCCTGGGATGGTTCATTAAGGCCATATGGTCAAAGCATAGTTTCAAGACAACATTAAGTGCTTAGAAACCAGAAAAGAAAAATGATCATTGGAAGTAAAATGACCCAATATGTCTTGTGACAGTACATTAAGGTTGATTAAAACATTATCAGCTTTGATAAAGGAACGTAAATAGCTTGTAAATTGTATTTGCTTTTCGGATTATAACATGATCATTCCGGAGACACCGTTGTCTTGGTAATATTGCTGAAGTTATTTTAATATGTCATGTGATATCTTTCAGGGTCATTTAAATGTTTTTTTAATGAGTATTTCACAGTAATATAATGCATTGCACTAACCTGATGAAATCAGATAAATGATATAAAGGATAATTTGTCAATGGTATTTCATGAATTGTCTGGGTCAAGTAGGAACGAATCATTTATATTTGTTTAATATTAATGCGTCTGAATTGTGCGCTATTGTACCGAGCAGTCCAAGTGTGTGAGTACTTTATTGACCTAGTACTAATCAACAGACCTCGACTAGCGCACTGTTGCAATGGTTCTGATCATCCAATGTATGTGGTCATTTTCTTGCTAGTGTAGAAATGAGTATAAGCAAAAGCTCTTTTTATGGTGCTGATTTTTCCTCCTATCTATTGTGTATTCAGGGGGTCGAAACTATTTGGTTGGAGAAGGGGTTATTTTGGTTGGAGACCAACAAGATGGCGGAAAAAACCTCAAGTTTCCACACCGGTAAGTGCATTCTCTGCTATTGTCGGTGTTTCATTGACATGTTTGCTTTAATACCATAGCGTTTCGGCAACTTGATTATCAGGTATGACAATGTGTGTTTGTTTTAGGACATCGGTTTGCTCTAACAAAAGCTATTGACATAAAACCGACCGGAGAAACACGATATTTTTTGTCATGGGTACATAAAAGGACCATTTCTGTATATTTTACGAATATAATCTTAGGTTTTTTCGTGTCATATATGTTCACTGCTTTATTTTAATTAAATATGAATGTTCAATTATTGTTTTTAAACTTAAAATAACGAGTTTATACCAATTAAGCATTTTTTTGGTTGGAGACTCGAGGTATACGACACAAATGGTTGGTGCTAGTTTTCTTAAAATAATTTATACAGAGTGATAACGATAATACTCATAATATATGGTGCAAAAATAATTTCAGATTAGTTAAAACATTTGCTAGATGCTCTATAAATGCAAAATATATCAGGCATAAGTCAAATTAAATATATTTTAACGGTGCCCTTCAGGGTAGACATTTGCATTTCGTGCGTTTTAGGTCGTTATCTCATGAACACAGCTCCTGTTCCACATGTTGAAAACCTCGTGGTTAACACTGGATTTATATTTCTATCATTGCTTTTGGTGGTATGCAGCCTGGTATAGAATAGAATAGAATATCATTTTTATTTTCCAAATTAAAGGGCCCACAAGGGGCAAAAAGAAATCAACACAACATATATGTCTAGACAATATCATGAAAATGCATCCAACAGAGCACAGAGGGAAAGAGTCACTTGATTGATTGAAAAAAACCAGTATTCACAAATATAATGGTATAATTCATAGCATTTCTATCCTATGTAATATTATATTACCATTGCAGACTATATTGAGTAATTAAATTGGAATATGTTGCATAAAGCTGAGCACATTTCAAGATATGCCGTACAAGAAGACAATACAATGACAAAAGGAAATTGGACCAACAGACAAACAATGACTGGAAACAGGTACTTCTTTTGTGCTTCATAGTCAGAAATATTGACTAATAAAATTGGAATCAGTTCCACAAATGTCAAGATACCTATTCAGTAAAGAGAAGACACAAACAGTGACCTGAGGAATGAACAAACTAGTTTATCTTTAATTAGCTTAATATCAAGATATGACTAATTTATGCTCATATGTATTGCACGCGATCCTTCCTTTTACAATCAAGTGATCCAAGATAAACAATGAAAACGGACCTTAATTTATATTTTGCTATTCAATGTAAGAACAGTTTGGGGATCCCAAAGAAGGTAGCCGGAAGTTTAAATCGAAGAAGGGTTGAACATGCAAGAGCCAGAAGAAATAAAGGACAACGCTGATCTACATAACAATACACAGAAAACAAAAGATTGAGCGACACGAACAAAGTGAATATATCCGTAGTAAATGTGGAAAAAAAGGTAATAATCAAAAAGTTGCTTTCACTGAGCGTGTCCAGAGAGCCGGTTAATTAGATACGAAGAAACTTTTTGTATGGTGTGTCATGTGGTATTGTTTAATTGTATTAAATATGTCGAAAATACCCGAGTTTGCTTGGTGTGCCATTGGAGTTGTTCGATTTAGCAAAATAAAAAATACAACATAACTGTTGGAATGAAAAGCCGTTTGAGTAATCTGTATTTTTTAAATAAACACTACAGTAAACAGAAGGGAAAGTCGAGAATGAACAATACAGAAACATTGGCAACATTGGACACATGTGAAACATGACAAACACAAATAAAACACAAAAGCACAGGCAACTGAAATGAAGAGCAAAACGAACGCCATCAAAATACGAGTGTGATCTCAAGCGTTCGTGGTGCTCTAATGTATTCATTAATGTGTCAAACGAGATCGAGTGACACGTGCTTAATATATCTCATTATGTATATAATAGTACATTGAACGTTTTGTTTATAATATTTATCTTAATACTATTATGGAACACCGTTCGTCTTCAATATCGCAAAATAAACAAGGTCATTGAAAGTTAGAGTACAACGACATCAAACACTTGAAGACGACCTTGAGCTTTTTTTTCTGGAAGTCAAGATTGTATTTTAAGTTATTACAGCATGCAGATATTTGTGATAAGACAGTAATGTTAGTGGTGTTTTGTCAAACCAATGAGGATATTTGAGTATAATTTGATAAATATGATACAAAACAGCCATCCTGCGTATTATCCATGCTATACTAACCCGCCACCCTGTGCACAACGCACCATCCTGTGGGTTCTACATACTATATTATTCTGCCATCCTGTAGGGCAGCCATACTATAGAAAGTTCATGGTATTTTGTCAAACAAATGAAGATATTTGAGGATAATTAGGAAAATACTAACCCGCAGCCCTGTGAATTTTCCATACTATACTAACCCACCACCCAGTGAGTTCTCAATACTATATCAACCCTCCACCCTGTGAATTATCTATACTACATCAACCCTCCACCCTGTGAATTCTCTATACTATACTAATCTGCCACCCTGTGAGTTCTCCATACTATATTAACCCTCCACCCTGTGATTTTTGTATACTATACTAATCCTCCACCCTGTGAGTTCTCCATACTTTATTAACCCTCCTCCTTGTGTGTTCTCCATGCTGTACTAACCTACCACCCTGTGAGTTCTCCATACTATACTAATCCACCACCCTGTGAGTTCTCCACACTATACTAACCCACACCCCTGTGAGTTCTCCATACTATACTAACCATGTTTCCAGTTTTTTCTGGGTTCTCCTGTTTCCTCCATCAATACAACTGACCACCACGGTGATGTTAGACCAAGTTTCCAGTTTCCTCTGGGTACTCCTGTTTCCTCCATCAATACAATTGATCACAACGGTGATGTTATACCATGCTTCCAGTTTTCTCTGGGTACTCCTATTTCCTCCATCAATACAACTGACCACAATAATGATCTTATACCATGTTTCCAGTTTTCTCTGGGTACTCCGGTTTCCTCCATCAATACAACTGACCACAATAATGATCTTATACTATGTTTCCAGTTTTCTCTGGGTACTCCGGTTTCCTCCATCAATACAACTGACCACAATAATGATCTTATACCATGTTNCCAGTTTTCTCTGGGTACTCCTGTTTCCTCCATCAATACAATTGACCGCCACGATGATGTTATACTATGTTTCCACTTTTCTCTGGGTACTCCGGTTTCCTCCATGAATACAACTAACCACTATGATGATGCTATACTATGTTTCCAGTTTTTTCTGGGTACTCCTGTTTCCTCCATCAATACAATTGACCGCCACGATGATGTTATACTATGTTTCCACTTTTCTCTGGGTACTCCGGTTTCCTCCATGAATACAACTAACCACTATGATGATGCTATACTATGTTTCCAGTTTTCTCTGGGTACTCCTGTTTCCTCCATCAATACAATTGACCACCACGGTGATGTTATACCATGCTTCCAGTTTTCTCTGGGTACTCCTATTTCCTCCATCAATACAACTGACCGCCACGATGATGCTATACTATGTTTCCAGTATTCTCTGGGTACTCCGGTTTCCTCCATCAATACAACTGACCCCCATGATGATGTTATACTATGTTTCCAGTTTGCTCTAGGTACTCCGGTTTCCGCCATCAAAACAACTGTCCCCCATGATGATGTTATACTATGTTTCCAGTTTTCTCTGGGTACTCCGGTTTCCTCCATAAATACAACTGACCACCACAATGATGTTATAATATGTCTCCAGTTTTCTCTGGGTACTCATGTTTCCTCCATCAATACAACTGACCGCGACGATGATGCTATACAATGTTTCCACTTTTATCTGGGTACTCCGGTTTTCTCAATCAATACAACTGACAACCATGATGATGTTATACCATGTTTCCAGTTTTTTCTGGGTACTCCGGTTTCCTCCATCAATACAACTGACCACCACGATGATGCTATACTATGTTTCCACTTTTCTCTGGGTACTCCGGTTTCCTCCATGAATACAACTAACCACTATGATGATGCTATACTATGTTTCCAGTTTTCTCTCGGTACTCCTGTTACATCCATCAATACAACTGACCACCACGGTGATGTTATACCATGTTGCCAGTTTTCTCTGGGTACTCCTGTTTCCTCCATCAATACAATTGACCACCACGGTAATGTTATACCATGTTTCCAGTTTTCTCTGGGTACTCATGTTTCCTCCATCAATACAACTGACCGCCATGATGATGTTATACTATGTTTCCAGTTTTCTCTTGGTACTCCTATTTCCTCCATCAATACAACTGACCGCCATGATGATGTTATACTATGTTTCCTGTTTTCTCTGGGTACTCCGGTTTCCTCCATCAATACAACTGACCGCCACGATGATATTATGCTATGTTTCCTGTTTTCTCTGGGTACTCCGGTTTCCTCCATCAATACAACTGACCACCATGATGATGCTATAGAACGTTTCCAGTTTTCTCTGGGTACTCCAGTTTCCTCCATCAATACAACTGACCACCATGATGATGCTATAGAACGTTTCCAGTTTTCTCTGGGTACTCCTGTTACATCCATCAATACAACTGACCACCACGGTGATGTTATACCATGCTTCCAGTTTTCTCTGGGTACTCCTGTTTCCTCCATCAATACAATTGACCACCACGGTAATGTTATACCATGTTTCCAGTTTTCTCTGGGTACTCATGTTTCCTCCATCAATACAACTGACCACCACGATGATGGTATACTATGTTTCCTGTTTTCTCTGGGTACTCCGGTTTCCTCCATCAATACAACTGACCGCCACGATGATGTTATACTATTTTTCCAGTTTTCTCTGGGTACTCCGGTTTCCTCCATCAATACAACTGACCCCCATGATGATGTTGAACTATGTTTCTAGTTTTCTCTGGGTACTCCGGTTTCTTCCATCAATACAACTGACCACCATAATGATCTTATACTATATTTCCAGTTTTCTCTGGGTACTCCGGTTTTCTCAATCAATACAACTGACCGTCATGATGATGTTAAAGGAGACAGGAAGTGAATTTTGTCAAAATTACAACTAAATGATAAAACGTTTATATATATTTTAGAAAAGGTCACAGAATGCTTTCTATAAAAAAAATTCACATCCTACCATTATAAAATCAATATTGAAAATCAATTATTATTCCGCGCGCAATTTTCTTACACGGTTACCTACCTTTAAAAAAACAAAGTCCACTTAAGCATTTTTCATATACATTTGTATTTACAATTCATCATAATATACACAATTGTATCATGCTTTCTCCTCTTTTCTATTGTCAACAGCCGTACAATATCTCATGATACCCAGAGAGGAGGTGGAACTTGATGACGTCACAGCATACAATATCTCATGATACATTTCTATATTTCACCTTATTTACGTATTATCCATATTTCCCACTTTGAGATAAATATTATTATATTAAAAATTAAAAATGACGTCTAAATTAAATTATCACCCCCATATAGTCCTAACATAATATTTGATTCCTTGATTTCTATATT
>MJUT01023164.1:29500-41227 GCA_002080005.1 Gigantidas platifrons
TGGTGACAACAGAGCAGCTCAATCATGCTCTGTGGTGACACCAGAGCAGATCAACCAGGTTATGTGGTGACACCAGAACAGGCCAATCAGGTACTGTATGACAATAGAGCATGTCCTCTAGGTTATGTGGTGACAACAGAACAGGTTGTCCAGGTTCTGTGGTGGCACCAATACAAGTCAACCAGGATTTGTTGTGACACCGGAGCTGGACAACCAGATTCTGTGATGACAACAGAGCACCACAATCCAAAGATATTTTCGAGTGCATTTAACTATCCATATACGACAACAATTTAAGCACAAAGAAAATACATAACAAATGAAAAACAACTCGATCTACAAAATAAAAAAGAAGTTATTTGTTCTATGTTCCTTTATTTATTATTTATATATCTTACTAGCCTGAGGCCGTTGTTGTCCTGATCACATGGTAGATGGATTTACAATGGGTCATGCAAATGTTTGAAACACTCTACACTCCGTTTGCCACAACTCAATTTAACCTTTATTATATGTTAATTGATGTATTCTCTCGGGAATGTTCGATTAGTGCAAACTCCAAACATTTTTATAGTTTAAACCAAGTTGTGTTAAATTTTTATGATAGAGAATCTATTCACTCATAGTGATGGTATGTCGTATTTACAACATTGACAAAATGTCTGCGTAAGAAACCAATTTTTATTACATGTCTTTTTTCATTCAACCTTCAAGATATCTTCATGTTTGTTATTGATAGCTTGGTCTGTCGGATTGATGATTATCATTATATTAACTTTTCCATTTTTTCAATTAACTCAAAATTAGAAAAAGAAAAACGATGAAGGCTGACATTTCTAAAAAGTAAGAAAAACAAACAAAAGTAACTCTATCCTTAAAATGTGGAAAACTTATAATAAAAACGTAGATATCTAATATAGTGCACACGACACATCTCTGGAATAACCTGCATATTTATATATTCAAACATTCAAATAATATACAATATATAGGTTTCGTTAGAATATAAATTGCAGTGTATGTGCTATTTAGTTTTTCTTCTGCATCCATTTTTCTATGAGAAAATAAATAATGCAGCCATTTCTCTTTTTTTTCTCCTATCATTAGATTTACTAGAATGACATATCGACTTGCATACAGTGTGAAGACAGAAGTTATTATATTTATTATACCCTGATTATGACTAATTTGTCATAATTTTATTATCAATTGAAGATATCTTAACAAATTTGTCGGTGTGGATTGTCAGAACAAAACAATATTCATCTGTAATATTGTTACAACTATCAATTTCCATCGCCATCATCATAAAAGAAAATCGCTCAACTATTGACATACAGCTTAACCTGATTATAGTTATAGATGATAAACTAATGACTAACTGTCAGAGTTATAACAAACGAGTCATATACAACATTATTGACAGTATTTTAACCTTATTATTGGGAGGCTTTAGAACGGTACAATTATTAATGTTCGTTATTAATGTCATTTTTCTTTTATTTCATTTGTAGAGGAGAGGAGAGAAATTGTTCAAATAACTGGCAAACGTTTTTATTAACTTTATCAAATTAATAACTTAATTAATTTAAATGATTTTGACAAAATATGATAACGAAAAACAATGAATACAAAAAAATATGAAGTACCTTTTTCCAATAATTAAGCATCAATGTCAAAAATTCTGAAGAAGGGTTTGAAGATACCAAAGGAGTAATCAGAATCTGTATATCGAAGAACAGACAACACAATGAACAAAAGAAAAAGTACAAAAGGACAAACAACGATTTACAGAACATACACATGAAACTACAGATGAAGTAACACGAACCTCACTAAAACAGAGATGAATACAGATGTTCCTGTAGAGTAAGCAATTCCTGCTCCACTAGTGGCGCTTGTCGTGTTAATCTAGGTACAAACCCTGTGGTAAGTCGTGAATGAGAAAGGACCGGAAAGTGTTTACGACAAGTGGAACATCCTATCATTCAACATTAGGTGGGACTATATATTTCCCTCCGGTCAGATTTTTTTCACACGGAACAAAACTTTTATTATTTCATTTTTGGACATGAAAAAATCGGATATTCATCTTTTGTTTAATGTAACCAGTATTTTTGTTCAAAATTTGCAGAGTCAGGTTATTTATTTTTTGCATCTTACGTGCCAATTCACTTTGGGTTTTTTTCAAAAACATTCTCCCCCCTTTCTTTATGGGCATTCCCAATTTGTGTGCGTATTATATATAAAAGGAAAAACGGTTAAACCCAAATATTTTGCATATTATAATGGCCAACTATTAAATTTTAGAATTCCCATGTTTTTAAACCATTCACAATTTTTATTCAAATGAAGAAATGATTAATAGACTATTAAGACATGAAGCCTAATTTGATACCTAATTGTAACGAGTCAATACAATTGTAGAATCTATCCAATTGCTTCAAGTATTTTTTATATAGACTAATGGGTTCAATGTATTATTTATTCTAGTTTTACTTTAACCTTTGATCATACTGCGGGGGTAGTACATTGTAGTATATAATTTGTTACAGTATTGTGCTTTGTAAAGAACCGTTAAAATTCTATGAACAATAACAATAGTAATAATAATAATGTCATTATTTTAAGTGCAAAATAAGCGTCAAGGAATTTTCTAAATTTCAATCTTAACTCGTTTTCCTAGAAGTGCTCATAGTGAAAATATAAGTATGTTTATTTCTTGTGCTACATCGTGTACTTCAGTGTTGCTCAAATCAATGCACGTTAGCAAGTTCTCAACTCTCGCCAATAAAGAGCTGTACTTGTAATTTATAAGCATGTTCGGTGGTTTCCTCGAGGTATTCCGGTTTGCTCAGCCAATACAACTGACAGCCATTACGGCCAGGATATAAATGGAATATTGCTGAATGAAAGTGGGGTCAAATACCGATAATCACAATTCGATCTTTTAATAAAATATGATATTGGCCTACGAATAAGCATCGATCGTGAGATTAATATGTCTGTGAACATTTTTCAAGAACCTGCAATTAGTTCTTGACACGAGAACTAGATTGATCTACAATTATAACAATTGTTAAAGGGGCATTATCTGCCAAATCGTAATTTTTGTTACCCATAAAAACTATCAGATATGATTGATGCCTTAAGAAAACGTGTTTCTGTAACTTATAAATGTTATGAAATGTACGTGCATTGGGGAAAAAAAGTGCAACTGCTCGTGTTTTGAGATCGATCAAGAAATGGACGCCATCTTATTAATTATCGACATTGTTTACGGAGTTTGTCGAATCGTCATTAAATCAGTACAACAATGCACTTATTTCTTATTTTTTGTGAATCTGCTTTTAGTCTGTGTTAATTACGTACAAAGAACCATGCAAGTTGTCAGTTAATAAGTGACAAAATACAAATTATTCGTTTTTACCTGTCACTAGTAAGGTC
Source organism: Gigantidas platifrons (assembly GCA_002080005.1). Classification (NCBI taxonomy): domain Eukaryota; kingdom Metazoa; phylum Mollusca; class Bivalvia; order Mytilida; family Modiolidae; genus Gigantidas; species Gigantidas platifrons. The sequence goes on from MJUT01023164.1 coordinate 32,948, forward strand.
AATTGCATACGGAAAAAGCGAGGTCAAATTATTTGCTTGCAAGCAAATAAGTAATCGGTGGTAATTTTCGTTCTCAAAAAGCGGAAAGTGGTTCGATAAGCTGTTTAATGTGAAATATCAAAATCGTAGCTAATGCCCCTTTAAGTGTGTGGATTATTAATGTGGATATTATATTTATTGTCGTTCATTAGGGGGCCATCGTGGTAGTATGGTAGTTGTATTTACAACTACCTATGTAGTCCGTGTCTATCATCGCTGATGTTGTGAGTTCGAATCTCGATTAGGGCGAAGTGCACAACAGTATGTGATAAAGTTTGTGATTCACCTGCGACAGGTCGGTGGTTTTCTCCTTCGGTTTCCTCCACCAATAAAACTGACCGCCACTATATAACTGAAATATTGTTGAACATGGCGTTAAACACCATAGAACAGAACAAAGCCGTCGTTCATTACAAGTATTATCAAATTCTCAAGACGAAAAAGAATTGAAGTAATATGTTATTTGAACCACGGGCCGTCAATAATAGGCTGGTTTAAAAAGAGGTAAAAAAAAAGCGCCGATGATATAATGAAATCGTCAACTATTTCGTACACTTTTTCAATATTTATTTATTTATTTATTTATTTATTTATTTATTTGTATTGATGTAGCACATTCTGAAACTGCTGTCTTCGAACAGAGTGGCTTATCTTCTACACAATATTATAACAGTTTCATCCGACAACGATTTGATATCTGGTTATGGACCAGTTAAAAATTAACCCCATCTGTTATGTTTTGTCTTCGTTGATGGATCGTTCAGCATCAGGACATGACACCGATTAATCATAACGTATTTTCTATCCGTTAATAAGGTGTTTCAAGTTCACGACTTGGCAAGTACATTATTTCCTAATAATGTTATGCTATATTGGAATCCATTTATACTTGCAGTTCTCTGCTAATGATTAATATTTCTATACCAAATCTTTTACTTTCAGTGTTTATATCTTTTTGTACCTTTGCTTGGCGTAATAATTATAATACTTCAATATTCTACCTCAGTAAAAGAGCTATTTTTCACGCATAGTAGACAAAGATTCTTATTCCTCTCATGAGAGTTGTATGGCTTATATAAATCACACTCACTCCTACAAAAACTATATTAAATATCTACCGTTTTAAGCTACTCCTAAAGGGATGTAACTCTAATTTTATACAATAGATTTAATAACAAAGAGAGAAAACTTTTCTAACAATACAAACAACACTTAACACCAGACATAACTCCGTACCAGTATGAGCTTTATCTTATTGGTCTTTTAGCAAATCGTTGCCTTTTAACATGCATGAAATGACCCAAGTCCCTGTACAATTTGCTATAATATACTGAGTCGTAGGTGTGGACCGGAAAGTGGGAGTGCAACGTTCATTGGTGTAAGATTCTAAGAATTACACGCACTCTACTTTAATCTCTCCGAACCAGAGTATATACTTTTTACACTCATAGGAAGGTACTGCAGTGGGGTTCGTACTACGGCTATTAAAGTCCGAAGGCAATCTGGCATCACGAGTCTATCGACCCTACCCCTTGAAAATTCATCGCTAAGGGCCTGATTACCCTTTGTCAGTTGGTATGTAGCATCTGCTACACCATAGAGTTCAAGCTCCTATTTTGGTCAATGCTAAAAAAAACAACGTAAAGTAGTGCTCTGACGTCACCATCATTTGGGTGAGTGTTTCTTGCTTAACGCCAAATAAGCATGTTTTCAGCTATATCATGGCCTGAACAAGTTATATTCGATGAAATGATGATGATGTCGGCTTTGTACTAGACCAACATGCTTAGTTGGATTTTTATAGTGCTAACTCACTTAAACTATAGTCTGACACATTATACTTTTTCAGAGTTAACCAGTCTTTGTTCTTACTCTTTAATGCTCCATGCTTAAAGGACAAGCAGCAAATAACAATTTTAGTCTCTGGTGTAACATGACAGGAGCTCTAACACACGAGCTATCGCATTCGAGGAGGCCAGCACGTCAACCATTATACCACCGATATTGTTAGGTTACCATCAATTGGTCCTACACCATTGGTCAACAGTAGTTGTGTATTAGTTTGATTATTAGATTTATCTTCTAGGTAAATGGTAGTCTATTGAATGTGTGTACATTTGCGAATGTATATAATGATTTGTGCCTTTAGATAGCGATGCATGATTAGCAGAAAATAATTTGATTTAAACATATTCTATATCTCGAACATGCAAGATACAAATTGCAACAATAACACACAGTTTCCAGAAACAAGTATACCTATGCTTCTATTAATCTGTCTCCTTATATTAATCTGTCTCAAATACTAGTATAGGAAATAATTGATATGTATTTGGTTTGTCCTTCTCTAATCAAACTATGTCTGTACTAATTACTATGATTTTAAAACAGAATGTGGTATGTTGTTTGATGCACAACATGGGAAAAGGGATACATTTAGCTGAGTATGGTTAGACCAGACTATGTCGGTTCAAAGCCCGATCTTTAGCACTACAGAACAATGCAAGATTTTCATTGTTAAATGATGCCCAGTTATTTTATATAATATTAGTCAAATAACTGTAGTGTATCATCAAATGTTATGACGTGATGGTTCTTGATTTATTTAAATTTTGTAAATGCTAACAAATGCGTTGATTTCATTGGATAAAACTATTTGAATACAAATTCCATCAGGACCACTAAAACGTTTAAACTATCCATTGTCCGATTTAACATTTAACATTTTGTCAATGAAAACTAAACATTTAAGGAAATATGGATCAAACGGCTTATTGTCATAAATTCTTCATTTTCATCTCCTTTTCTTAAATCAGGGTAATAAATCAAATAAATTGCGTGAGTTTCTTTGCCCTTCATCACATTAACCCTAACGGAATTGATATCAGAAACAACACAAGTGTTCCAGGATTTTCATTTATAATAATAAAAATGCATCACCTTGTCAACCATATCCATTTATTATCTCCAGTTTTATTTCTCTAGACGAAATATTCATTCTTAAGGTCTTGGAATAATCTTGTTTTTAGATGAAGAATAGAGGATATTATACCCAAAAGAAAAGTATGACACTCGTAAGATTTCTCATCAAAATAAACCATGTCTTAAATAATCACGAATCTATGGGTTCCGTCAGATTAATAAAGACACTTTAGAGACTTACCATGGTGCCGAAATTATCACATCTCTTACTTATGACCAGTATTAGAAAAAAGATTTAAAATAAATTAATACAAAATCGTTCGATTTGATGCTTTTCGAGACATAGTTCTGAAAAAAATTAATGATTCGTAAGCTGCTTGAAATGTTTATAACCCGTCCCTAAAATGAAATCAAATTCCCGATGAACAACAAGATCGTTAAACGATAATAACGAAGCTAAATGTTCGTTACAAATTATTTCTTTGAAATCAAATTAAGCAAATATATTGCCCATGTGTTTTATTCAATAAAATCATTACGACGTATATATTTTTAAATAAAGAAATATAAGATGTGTCTCGTACTTTTATCAAACACGTTAGGCGGACGCAAAAGAACAAAATGTGAATACAGACATTTCATTTGCCTGTATGACTCATCCAAATCAACTTTCAAAAATGATAAATATTTCATTCCTAAGGAGAGTTTGAAGATACCAAAGAAGTAATCAGAATCCGAAGGACAGACAACACAATGGCCAAAAGGAAAAGGACAGACAACACAATAGCCAAAAGGAAAAGGACAGACAACAAAATGGCCAAAAGGAAAAGGACAGACAACACAATGGCCAAAAGGAAAAGGACAGACAACACAATGGCCAAAAGGAAAAGGACAGACAACACAATGGCCAACAGGAAAAGGACAGACAACACAATGGCAAAAAGGAAAAGGACAGACAACACAATGGCCAAAAGAAAAAGGACAGACAACACAATGGCCACAAGAAAAAGGACATACAACACAATGGCCAAAAGGAAAAGGACAGACAACACAATGGCCAAAAGGAAAAGGACAGACAACACAATGGCCAAAAGGAAAAGGACAGACAACACAATGGCCAAAGGAAAAGGACAGACAACACAATGACCAAAGGAAAAGGACAGACAACACAATGGCCACAAGAAAAGGACAGACAACACAATGGCCAAAAGGAAAAGGACAGACAACACAATGGCCAAAAGAAAAGGACAGACAACACAATGGCCAAAAGAAAAGGACAAGGACAGACAACACAATGGCCAAAAGAAAGGGACAGACAACACAATGGCCAAAAGAAAAGGACAAGGACAGACAACACAATGGCCAAAAGGAAAAGGACAGACAACACAATGGCCAACAGGAAAAGGACAGACAACACAATGGCCAACAGGAAAAGGACAGACAACACAATGGCCAAAAGGAAAAGGACAGACAACACAATGGCCAACAGGAAAAGGACAGACAACACAATGGCCAAAAGAAAAAGAACAAAAGAACAAACAACGATCTTACAAAACTAAAGATCGAGTAATACAAACCCACTAAAACCCGGGGGTGAACTCAATTTATTTTGGAATGTAAAACATGTATTTCACCTTTTGAGTTTGATCTTTAATCGCTCCCCCTTTTCTGATGTTTCGTAATATCTGAGACATATCAGAAAAGGAGAAGCAATTAAATATCTAATTCTGATTGGATTAGGTTAGTTTGAAAACTCGTGGAAAATTGTACAAACAAATACATAATACTCAAGTCAGAGGAGATTGTTCAGTAAAGGGACTTTCGGGAAATAATACCCCATAATGATTACAGTGTTTGTAGGACTACCTTACCATTAGATTGATAATACATCTAGCCTGTGAGATAGAATGCACAAACTTAGTGGGCAAGACTTCTGCACATCTGCAAGCCAGGGTTGTATCACATTCACTATGTGATATGAGAGTTGTTCGTCATTGCAGAGTTTTGTTACGGCATCAAAAGCACTGTACCTTATGTAAACATGGATATTTTTCATATATATCACTTTATTTACATCCACATCTGTTCGTTTTAAACAACAATATACATAAAAATAAGTAAAACTTTGATAAAACTAACTTCTACAAGAGAGAGATGAGACGCTCACAAAGGGTAAACTTCACGAACACAAGTATCAATGTATATTATAACAAAACATAAACTCATTTTAGCATCACATTTCTTTAAAAGTTGGTTCAAATAGAGTCAGGGTTAGGGTTAGGAATATGGCGTTTAACGCCTTTTCAACAATATTTCAGCTGTATCGTGGCGATCAGTTTTATTGGTGGTGGAAACCGGAGTACCTGGAAAAATCACCGACCTGTCGCAAGTCACTGACAAAGTTGTATCGAAAACACCTCTAATGAGCGGGATTCGAACTCACAACGTAAGTAGTGATAGACTCTGATATTTTTTTTCTAAGACATTATTCGATACTAATGTGACATTTCCATTTGAATTATTACATTTGAAATTTCAACTAACAAAATAATACTAAGCATAATAATCAACGAGTGTGAGAGTGAATCTATATTTCTCCCATTATTACGGCGTTTTAACCCCGCTGAACCATGGAAAAATCTGTAATCCTCTAGAGCATTAAAATGTCTCGTGCCTTTCCCCGCATTTGACTCGTTTGATTGGTTTGACGGCTTTTGAAATAAAGTACATATTAAATAATGGGAGAAACAAATTCTCATTCAGTTGCCCATGTGGGTTACGATATTTCTCCACTCTCGAGAGTTAAATTAAAAAATTTAACCACTCGACTGACGGCTTGTGGTTAAAATATTTAATTTAACTCTCTTGAGTGGAGAAATATCGTAACTCACGGGCAACTGAAGGAGAATCTATATTTACACCAAGTGAAAAATTTCCCAGCTATCATTTATTTTGTTTGTGCTGCATCGTCATGTCTCGACGATCCGTTACTCATTAAGTTCTCTGGTTGGTTGATTCCCTTAGCCTTTATTTATCACGATGAGAACAAGTTGTGTTTATGACATGAAGATGATGCTTGCTTTCCACTAGACCACAAGTTGTGTTTATGACATGACTTTCCACTAGACCACAAGTTGTGTTTATGACATGAAGATGATGCTGGCTTTCCACTAGACCACAAGTTGTGTTTATGACATGAAAATGATGCTTGCTTTCCACTAGACCACAAGTTGTGTTTATGACACGAAGATGATGCTTGCTTTCCACTAGACCACAAGTTGTGTTTATGTCATGAAGATGATGCTGGCTTTCCACTAGACCACAAGTTGTGTCTATGACACGAAGATGATGCTTGCTTTCCACTAGACCACAAGTTGTGTTTATGACATGAAGATGATGCTGGCTTTCCACTAGACCACAAGTTGTGTTTATGACATGAAGATGATGCTGGCTTTCCACTAGACCACAAGTTGTGTTTATGACATGAAGATGATGCTGGCTTTCCACTAGACCACAAGTTGTGTTTATGACATGAAGATGAAGCTTGCTTTCCACTAGACCACAAGTTGTGTATATGACATGAAGATGATGCTGGCTTTCTACTAGACCAAACGCTGAGCTTGGGTTTCGCATTGATAGCTCACCGAAACTAGTGTACATGATACCATTTTGTTTCACATGAGAACATTATCTTCGATCCAGGACAACCCTTGTTTATTTTAATTGAAGATCGAACCATCGATCTATCTCCTTTCCTACTTGAGGCAGGCACATTAACCATTACATCACCAAAGCAGTTCTCATTTGAAAAGTATATTATTATATTAAAAATCTACTTAATTAAACATCGCTTTTCTCTCAACAATCCTTTTATTTTTCGATACTTGTTTGGTTTGATCTGTGATTGTACCTTCTTTGTGGATTGGTTTATTGGTTAATGGTGTTTAACTCCACTTTCAACAATATTTCAGTTATATCATGGTGGTCAGTTTTATTGGTAGAGGACCTGTCGCAAGTCACTGACAAACTTTATCATTTTATGATAACAATACTGGGCTGGTATGCTTACCTGCACGTTACTCTTTTTATACCTGATATATTGCCTATGTGGACATTCGTAGTTCTTTTGTGAGCTTTCTAAGAATGTTCAGTAGGAGTGTGTCAGTTTAATATACATAGATCAATTATATTTAATTCACTACCATGTTACATCTTACACTTGTATATAGAAATATTACCATCTGTGGCCAAATGTCAGCTGTGTTCGATCGAGTATAATGGTAATTGTTTATGTTTTATTGAATAAATCGAATGAATGACAGCTACATGTCCATATAAGGAATGAATTAGCCTTTTGCACATCCAACAGCACACATTGCATATAAATTTAAGACGAGAACAAGATCAGCAATACCCAAACAATTACACAGAAATAACGAGGGTGAGACAACCGCCAATAACTTTTGACTGTTACTGAAAAGCATGGAGAATTCTCAGGACAAAACATTCAGTCTTTTGCAGCAGCTTCAATGTACATACTATTTTTAGAAATCTATAAAAAGAAGCTTTTTACGTGTAGGGAGCGTGACAGTTTACCTAACAAAAGTTGTAATTGATTGAGTAGTGGTAATTGTGTTATTGAACAAATTCAGTGAATACTATAACACCCTCGGGTCCATACCAGAAATGTAGTATCTATAACTCTTGTAACGTTCAGCACCATATACTACTTGTATATCAAAGATGAGAACAAGTTCAACAATACCCACAATTATACATAAATAAAGGAGTGAGAAAGCCGGGTTAAAAACTGGTACGGAGTGTTGTGTAGGGACGAATAATAATAATTTAGTAGCAGCTACAAAGCACATAGTCTTTTTTTAAATGTACAAATGAAGTCTTTAACTTGCAGGAAGCGTGCACTCGCCAAACAAACAAGTTACTACCTACAATGGTGTCAGTTATGCTGTTTGTATTCTGACCTGACAAACCTCATTGTCGTAATCACAATCCGTTCCTTTCCTCATTCACGACTTCTCACCGGGTTTGTAATTAGAGTAACACGATGGGTGCCACATGTGGGGCAGGAACTACTCATCCTTTCGGAACACCTGAGCACCTGTTGCTCGATCCTTAGCTTTTTGTGTAATGTTTTGAAGATCCTTTTGTCCTTTATCTTTTGGCCATTGTGTTGTCTGTCCTTTATCTTTTGGCCATTGTGTTGTCTGTCCTTCGATTTACGGTTTCTGATGACTCCTTTTGCATCTTCAAACTTTTCTTATGCACCACAGAATACACTAATAGTTTTAATGGCAAGCC
>MJUT01023164.1:41237-53733 GCA_002080005.1 Gigantidas platifrons
GTCCTTTATCTTTTGGCCATTGTGTTGTCTGTCCTTTATCTTTTGGCCATTGTGTTGTCTGTCCTTCGATTTACGGTTTCTGATGACTCCTTTTGCATCTTCAAACTTTTCTTATGCACCACAGAATACACTAATAGTTTTAATGGCAAGCCTCCTTGTAAGTAGAAGGTACTTCAAGTTTTATGTTTTCGCTAATACCAAACATCGGTTTAAATAGTATGAAATCTAGTTATCTTGACACATTAAATATACAACTAAGGATAGCCAAGCTTTTATTTGTATAACAAAATAATAATAACAAAAATGTATAAAAACAAAACGATGATAACCTTACGTGGGTAGTTAATGTGCAAATCAAGAACCACGACATTTTCTTCAATAATATCGTCACTATTTACAAATGGAGAAAAAATTGCATGTTTACATGTAGTTTGAATATTTCTGATAATTTAATTTTGATATGCGGCTGTTTAAATTTGCAAATAATCAATTGTTTGGAAAATGACTGTTTACAGTTGTAAATAAAGACTTATTTGTAATGTGCCTGTTTACAGTTGTAAATAATGACATATTTGTAATGTGCCTGTTTACAGTTACAAATATTCCCATGTTTGTAATCTGATTGTTTACATTTGTAATTAATCACGTGTTTGGAATCTGACTGTTTACATTTGTAATTAATCACATGTTTGGAATCTGACTGTTTGCATTTGCAATTAATCACATGTTTGGAATCTGACTGTTTACATTTGTAAATAATCACATCCTTCATTACCATATGCAGTGTATATAATATGGCAATGAAGAACAGGGAAACATTTTCCATTTTCCATTTTGATTCCATATAAGAATAACAAAAAAAACTTCGTCCTTCATATTTGAACATGTATAGCTTCTTGAATTGATATGCATTTCAGTTGTGTCAACCTTTATGTCAAAGAATGCTCTTTTTTAATATTTTTCGTCGCCATTTGTATTTCCCTAGGGAATTTTGCAATTATTTCTATCAATCTTTTATGGCAATATTTTCATCTAAAACTAACGCTTTTTCCCTGTAGAATCATTCACCGTACATGTCTGTCTGATTTCGAAGCATTTTATCCCCAGAGATGAATTTATGATCAATAAAGGAATCTTTTTTACAATAAAAGGTCTTTAAGTTTTGCAATTCATAAAGAAATTACGGCAAACGCAATAAATGTAATCGTTCATTTTATTGACAGATGTAATACGTATAGCTCGTGGATTTTCATAACGGCGATGTCAAGGGAGCGATAACATACGTGTTTTGTAAAAGATATCTTATTTTAAGTCAGATTTGTAATACTTGATGCATACTGTTACGTTATATCCATATATGTCAAAACATCATATTACAAAGAGATGGCCACTTATCAATTTCCGCTTACGTCACTGTAACAGCACATTGTCGTTATCCAAACTTTTTTGTGTTCTTCATACGTTTCGGTTGTATTGACTTGTTATTGTTAAGACGAAGACCGTTATGGTGCATTCCTTCTTAAATATATGTTGAAATGAGAACAGTTGTGGCTACCATCTTGGATGAGTGAATGAATGATTGTTGTTTAACGTCAACTGATCACTGTTTTATGTCATGCCGAGATTACATTCGATGAAATGATGATGATGATGCTGTCCGTCAATCATCTTAGATTCTTATAATACTAGCTCACTGTAAAAGCAGCCCGTGGGTATAAATATCGCTCCATTCGGAAACATTATTCTGATTCCGAAGCACATGGTCTTTTCTCTTACTATTTGCTGGATTCTGTACTTACGGATTCTTCAGTACAAATTAGAACCACTTTAAATATAACACAACAAAAGTTATCCGTTCGTTCATAAAGTCTATAACCTCTGTTGTGCCGTATACAGTCAATATACAGTATACAAAATACTTGTTTGCACATGTACGTGGATTATTATACAGATATATCAGGGGTATTTTATACAGATATATCATGTTTGGGAGGGGTATTTGGGAAAAATACCAGTCGAGGGACGAAAAAATTTCCCGAGCCGAATGGCGAGTGAAATTTAGTCTCAAGACTGGTATTTTTCACAAATACCCCTCCCAAACATGATATATCTGTTTAATTACACCGAATATTATTTAGAACACTGGCTAAATAAATAATACCTTTTGTTTGTCGTTTTCATGATCTAACATGATGTATATGTTTACTTCTACCGAATGATGTTACATAAAACGCACAACTGATAACGTTTAACAAATTTTGCTACAAGCGTCTCGGTGAAGGGTAAAAACGGCAAATACGATTTAGCAAATACCATGTAAAAAAGATAAATCTTATACAAATACACCTACATGAAGTAAAAATTCTGAAATTCACAATGCAAGGCCTAAATTTGTAAAAAAAAAATATATATATATATATATATCACGGCTATTAACCAATCAGAATCCAGCATTCTTATATAAGGTGTAATTAGCCAAATAATTACCCTTCACCGAGACGCTTGTAACAAATTTGTAAAACGTTATTAGTTGTGCGTTTTATTGCAAAATCGTATTTCCCGTTTTTACCCTTCCCCGAGACGCTTGTAACAAAATTTGTAAAACGTTATCAGTTGTGCGTTTTATGTAACATTATTCGGTAGAATTAAACAGATGCATCATGTTAGGTCCTGAAAACGACAAACAAAAGTATTATTTATTTAGCCAGTGTTCTAAATAATATTCGGTGTAATTAAACAGATATATCATGTTTGCGAAAAATACCAGTCGAGAGGCGCAAAATTTCCCAAGCCGAATGGCGGAAAAGCTGAAAAAAACTAAGAATTGGTAAAAAAAGAAAATACCCCTTTCATCAACCATTCAGAAGACAGCATTCTGATATAAGGTGTAATTAATATATATATACAGTCCGACAAAAGTTAAGCACCACCTGACTTGTTTTAATAATATCTTTTCTAATAATGAACTTACTTCAAATCGGTTTGCTGTTTTCGTTACCTGTACACACATACTTACTTACCTGTGAAACAGGTTATTGATCGATTTTTATTTATGTGTATATGACAGGGTGTGCAAAGTGCCACGTGTACTTTTCAACATTTGTGTTTGCGAACGAAAGCTGATTTTTTTTTTGTAGAGTTTTAAGTTTCATTTTCTATTGGTTTGGTATGGTGCGGCGAAAATTAACCCTACCAGAAAGGTAGCAAGCTGTTGGCATGCATTACGGAGGTTTTAGCCATAGAAGGGTGGCAGACCACTTCAGGGTTAACCATTCCATCATTGTACGACTGATGCAGCGTTTTCGTCAAACGGGGAATGTTACTGACCGTCCACGTGCAGGTAGACCTCGCAAAACGACGACGAGAGGACCGGCTCATATCCAGACGGGCGCGGCAACGGCCGTTCAGTACAGCTGGTGCACTTCGTGGTAATTTAGCGTTTGGAGGCCACATTAGCACACGCACTGTAATCAGACGCCTCCATCATCAGGGAATGCGAGCGCGACGATCCATAAAACGTCCACAGTTGACATTACGTCATCGCCATGCTCGATTTGACTGGTCACATAATCATTTGGGGTGGACTATTCGCACATGGAGACGGGTCCACTGGTCTGATGAAAGTCGTTTTTGTTACGCCCTACCGACGGTCGTGCAAGGGTTTGGCGTCAACGAAACACTTCATTTCAGGACAACCACATTTTGGGCACAACTGCTTTTGGGGGTGGGGTGTAACTGTCTGGGGTTGTTTTTCCTTTGACTGTAAATTGGACTTGTACGTTCTGACAGGCCAAAATACCGTGACAATGTGCTCGCTCCACGCGTAGTCGCCCATTTCGACAATCATGCGTTGGCTGACAGGCCAATGTTCATGGACGACAACGCTAGGCCACATAGAGCCCGAANATCAGGGAATGCGAGCGCGACGACCCATAAAACGTCCACAGTTGACATTACGTCATCGCCATGCTCGATTTTACTGGTCACATGATCATTTGGGGTGGACTATTCGCACATGGTGACGGGTCCACTGGTCTGATGAAAGTCGTTTTTGTTACGCCCTACCGACGGTCGTGCAAGGGTTTGGCGTCATGCAACGAAACACTTCATTTCAGGACAACCACATTTAGGGCATAACTGCTTTTTGGGGATGGGGGTGTAACTGTCTGGGGTTGTTTTTCATTTGACTGTAAATTGGACTTGTACGTTCTTGATGGTAATCTGACAGGCCAAAAATACCGTGACAATGTGCTCGCTCCACGCGTAGTCCCCCATTTCGACAATCATGCGTTGGCTGACAGGCCAATGTTCATGGACGACAACGCTAGGCCACATAGAGCTCGAATTGTACAACATCTTTTACAGCAAGAGGCTGTTCAGACAATTCCATGGCCTGCGATGTCGCCAGACATGAACCCTATAGAGCATGTATGGGACTTTATTGGCCGAAAAATTAACCAACGCAATCCAAAATGTCAAAATATTGACGAATTAAGAATTGCTATCTTAAAGGAGTGGCAACAGTTCCCCCAAGAACGGCTTAGGAGTCTTGTGCGAAGCATGACGAGGCGTGTTACAGAACTTCACAATAAACGCGGTGGATATACTCGTTATTAATTTGTATGCCTTACACATACGCACAATAGATGCATTTAAAAGTTCTTAAAATCTGAAGACACTGCATTTTAATGCAATGTTAAAAACTTCCATCAAAGACAAGCTGGTTTTACGTTTTTCCAGCGCCTGTTTTGAACCCCATTTTTGCCACGTCATAGTCATGTCTTTCAGGATGCTAAATACTTCGTAGATTGGTAATTTTAGAGCCCTTGGTGTAGTCTTTTAAGAAGTGTAAGAAAAATGGTGATATCTATTTTATTGTTTTAACAGTATTGATGTAAAAAAATATATCGATAAAAATATAGGGTGGTGCTTAACTTTTGTCGGAGTGTATATATATATATCAGTTGATACGATATTCCAGAGCTTGTGACACCTATCATTATTTCCTTGACAAGGGGTTGCTACTAACAAGGAAGTATATGGCAGTTGGATTTACAACTACCGTTGCAATCAGTACATATCACTGCAGTAATTGTGACTTCGAATCCCGCTCAAGCGAGGTGTCTTCGATACAACGTTATGTAATAAAGATTGTCAGTGACTTGCGGCAGGTCGTTGGTTTTCTCCGGGCACTTCAGTTTCCTCCACCAATAAAACTGAGAGCCAAGATATAACTGAAATATTGTTGAAAGTGGCGTTAAGTACCATAACCCTAACCCTAACAAGGAAGCTACTGAACCAATGGTTGCTATTGGTTAAGTTGACGTCATTACTTCGAAATATTTACGGTCACCACTTTGACTTCGTCAACAGTTACCAATTATCTGTGTCACAAATGACCACGCATATGGTCACTTTGTGGTAATAAAAACACCACTCTTTCCCCATTGATGCACAATCTTTAGTTTTCTGTGCAGTGTTTTAGATCATTGTTTGTCCTTTTATCTTTTTAACTATTTTGGCGTGATCGTCGTGGTCGTGATCTCATGATAGTTGGATTTACAACTACATATGCAATCAGTGACAATCACCATTAACGTTGTGAGTTCGAGGAGAGGTGTACACAGTACAACATTACGTAATAAAGTTTGTCAGTAATTTGTGGTAGGTCTGTGATTTTCATCGGGTATTGTGGTTTCTGCCACCAATAAAACCGACCGCCACGATATAACTAAAATATTGATGAAAATGGCGGGAAACACAATAACACTAACCCTACTCTTTTGGATATATTTACATACAACTCAAGATTTTTTTTCAGAATGGTCAAATTGAATAAACAATTTCTTATTGTTTTCAATAAAAAAAAAAGCATCCAAAAACTAGCGTTAGTTCGCCTTTATAAAAAATATAGAACTAGATATATTTTTTGATTAAAATATGTTGTTTTCCCAAATGTCACCAATCTGAGATGGTTTTTAATCGACTATTTTTTGATTAATGATAAATGTATCCTCGATTCCTTTCTCATCACCTAATATCATTACAACAGGGTGATGTAAAAAATAGCTTCTTCCCAAGAGTGTAAGACTAGACGCTTATAATTTCGTTTTTATAAAATATGTAATAGTTACAGCCAGTTATATTAGAACAGGGAGATAAGTGATGAAAAACGTCAACTTAAAATTGAAATAATTAAATCAAAGACAAAATTAACAATTTCTCCCTAAGCGATTGTCACTCGTGTAACAATGTTAGTATATGATTGGCAGTCTGGGCGTCATAATTTGTCATTGAAAGGCGAGAAAACGCTTGATAATCAAATATAACTGAATGATATGAGTTCATATTCTTACTTTACACTTATAATGGATATTTATTACATGAGTTGATTTCGAGTCGATGTAGTGGTTTTATTGCTGTCAGTTATAATATTAGAAATAATTATTTACACAGATTACAATTTTCTAGCCTTTGTATGTTTTCCGGGGATGCTGACATTCCCATTTGCAAATAAATGAAATGGTAGTTTGAAATTAAGAATGATATGTTCAAAACGAAATTACGTTTTGTTTTTTGTTTTGTTTTTTGTAATAGAATGCTATTCCATAATTATTTTCTATTTGTCGATCAAAAGTTCAATAGAGCTTGTGTTATACTGTTGTTCTTGGCATGCTGACTTGAAATAAAAACCTATCTTATCTCCTCCAACAGTGTCTTATATTGGGGTATTTTGTCTCTGATATCGGTATTCAGAGGAATGTAGTCAACTAACTATATATATTATTGATTGATTGTTATTAAACGTCAAGCGAGTAATATTTCAGATTGTCATTAAAGGCAAGCGAGCAATATTTCAGATGGTTGATAGACACCAAACGAGTAATATTTCAGATGGTTGATAGACACCAAACGAGTAATATTTCAGATGGTTGATAAACACCAAACAAGTAATATGTCAGCACCAAACGAGTAATATTTCAGATGGTTGATAGACACCAAACGAGTAATATTTCAGATGGTTGGTAAACACCAAACGAGTAATATGTCAGCACCAAACGAGTAATATTTCAGATGGTTGATCAACAACAAACGAGTAATATTTCAGATGGTTGATAAACACCAAACGAGTAATATCTCAAATGGTTGGTAAACACCAAACGAGAAATATTTAAAATGGATGGTAAACACCAAACGAGTAATATTTCAGATATTTTTATGACAAGAACAACTTTACAAACAATAAAGCATGAAGGTAAAAAGGTGACAGTTTAGTGATCCTATAGTAAAAAGGTGACAGTTTAGTGACCATATAGTAAAAAGGTAACAGTTTAGTGATCCTATAGTAAAAAGGTAACAGTTTAGTGATCCTATAGTTAAAAGGTAACAGTTTAGTGATCCTATAGTAAAAAGGTAACAGTTTAGTGATCCTATAGTAAAAAGGTGACAGTTTAGTGTTCCTATAGTAAAAAGGTGACAGTTTAGTGATCCTATAGTAAAGAGGTAACAGTTTAGTGATCCTATAGTAAAAAGATAACAGTTTAGTGATCTTATAGTAAAAGGTGACAGTTTAGTGATCCTATTGTAAAAAGGTGACAGTTTAGTGATCCTATAGTGAAAAGGTGACAGTTTAGTGATCCTATAGTAAAAAGGTGACAGTTTAGTGATCCTATAGTAAAAAGGTAACAGTTTAGTGATCCTATAGTAAAAAGGTGACAGTTTAGTGATCATATAGTAAAAAGGTGACAGCTTAGTGATTCTATAGTAAAAAGGTGACCGTTTAGTGATCATATAGTAAAAAGGTAACAGTTTAGTGATCCTATAGTAAAAAGGTAACAGTTTAGTGATCCTATAGTGAAAAGGTAACAGTTTAGTGATCCTATAGTAAAAAGGTAACAGTTTAGTGATCCTATAGCAAAAAGGTGACAGTTTAGTGATCATATAGTAAAAAGGTGACAGTTTAGTGATCCTATAGTAAAAAGGTAACAGTTTAGTGATCCTATAGTAAAAAGGTAACAGTTTAGTGATCCTATAGTAAAAAGGTGACAGTTTAGTGATCATATAGTAAAACGGTGACAGTTTAGTGATCCTATAGTAAAAAGATAACAGTTTAGTGATCTTATAGTAAAAAGATAACAGCTTAGTGGTCCTATAGTAAAAAGGTGACAGTTTAGTGATCCTATAGTAAAAAGGTAACAGATTAGTGATCATATAGTAAAAAGGTAACAGTTTAGTGATCCTATAGTAAAAAGGTGACAGTTTAGTGATCCTATAGTAAAAAGGTAACAGTTTAGTGATCCTATAGTTAAAAGGTAACAGTTTAGTGATCATATAGTAAAAAGGTGACAGGTTAGTGATCCTATAGTAAAAAGGTGACAGTTTTATAGTGATCCTATAGTAAAAAGGTAACAGTTTAGTGATCCTATAGTAAAAAGGTAACAGTTTAGTGATCCTATAGTAAAAAGGTGACAGTTTAGTGATCCTATAGTAAAAAGGTAACAGTTTAGTGATCCTATAGTAAAAAGGTAACAGTTGAGTGATCTTATTGGCAGAAATTTATATTTCCTCCAGAAAAAGAGGATATTCTATATATGGTGATAACAATTTGCATTACAGCGGGTCATGAACTACCTCACCGTACAAGCTAATATTCATTAGGGGCTGATTCAATGAGTTTGATATTCCAAAAACCCGGTCCATAGCATCACGTGTGGTTTTCTACGTCACACGCACGGATACTTGAACATCGCCTCGAGGTAGGTTTATGCAGTTGTACAATTTAAAAAAGGAAAACTAACAAAACCAAGCAGTTCACCGAAAGGCCCACATATCAGACTTCATTGTTAGCATACATCCATTGCGTTGAAACCCGTCAGTTTTGCAAACACTTCTGTACAGTTAAATGGGTTTTGTGTGAACGGTATCCTTGCCCGAAATTTTAACTGTACATAAGTGTTTGCAAAACTGACGGGTTTCCACGCAATGAATGTATGCTAACAATGAAGTCTGATATGTGGGCCCTTCTGTTAACTACTTGGTTTTGTAGTTTTCCTTTTTTTAAATTGTACAACTGCATAAACCTACCTCGAGGTGATGTTCAAGTATCCGTGCGTGTGACGTAGCAAACCACCCGTGTAACATGGAAAAACTAAGTCTAAAGTACGAAGTTCCCAAAATCAGGTACTAGGGTAATCAATTGTGATACCACTTGATATCAGAACAAGGAAAATGTTTATTCCCCTGTGTCTTAATTTATTTTGCTGCACTAGAACTTGGAATATAAAACTTGAACAGTGTATGCATTTCTGAATGATGGAGCAAGACCTAAATTGTAATAATAATCATAATAAAGGTTGCATGTTAATCCTTCGAGCACCTATTGAACAAAAAGAACGAGAATCACATATGTGGGGTAAAGGTTAGCAGGATCACCTTGAGTGTAGTAGAACGTGGGTCAAACAGAAGAGAATCACATAGGTGGTGTAAAGGTTAGCAGGATCACCTTGAGTGTGGTAGATCGTGGGTCAAACAGAAGAGAATCACATAGGTGGTGTAAAGGTTAGCAGGATCACCTTGAGTGTGGTAGAACGTGGGTCAAACAGAAGAGAATCACATAGGTGGTGTAAAGGTTAGCAGGATCACCTTGAGTGTGGTAGAACGTGGGTCAAACAGAAGAGAATCACATAGGTGGTGTAAAGGTTAGCAGGAACGCCTTGAGTGTGGTAGAGCTTGGGTCATACAGAAGAATATCACATAGGTGGTGTAAAGGTTAGCAGGATCACCTTGAGTGTGGTAGAACGTGGGTCATACAGAAGAATATCACATAGGTGGTGTAAAGGTTAGCAGGATCACTTTGAGTGTGGTAGATCGTGGGTCAAACAGAAGAGAATCACATAGGGGGTGTAAAGGTTAGCAGGGTCACATTGAGTGTGGTAGAACGTGGGTCAAACAGAAGAGAATCACATAGGTGGTGTAAAGGTTAGCAGGATCGCCTTGAGTGTGGTAGATCGTGGGTCAAACAGAAGAGTATCACATAGGTGGGGTAAAGGTTAGCAGGAACACCTTGAGTATGGTAGATCGTGGGTCAAACAAAAGAGAATCACATAGGTAGTGTAAAGGTTAGCAGGATCGCCTTGAGTGTGGTAGATCGTGGGTCAAACAGAAGAGAATCACATAGGGGGTGTAAAGGTTAGCAGGATCGCCTTGCGTGTGGTAGATCTTGGGTCAAGCAGAAGAGAATCACATAGGTAGTGTAAAGGTTTGCAGGATCGCCTTGCGTGTGGTAGATCTTGGGTCAGACAAAAGAGTTTCAAATTTGTATTTGATGCTATTCCGCTAATTAAAGAGTACGAGCAAATACTGGTTGGCTCGGAATCAGGATAATGTATCAGAGGGTGCGGGATGTCTACATGTGAACTGTTGTTTCAGTGAGCTAGCACTATATACATCCAAGTAAGCGTGTAGGTCTATAACAAAGCTGATATCGTCATCGTCTCATCCATTGCAATTTGTTCTCGCCATGATATACCT
The DNA here is from genome assembly GCA_002080005.1 of Gigantidas platifrons. Taxonomy (NCBI): domain Eukaryota; kingdom Metazoa; phylum Mollusca; class Bivalvia; order Mytilida; family Modiolidae; genus Gigantidas; species Gigantidas platifrons. The sequence goes on from MJUT01023164.1 coordinate 51,768, forward strand.
AACAATTTGTTCTGGCCTTGATATGGCCAACGACTTGTTCTGGCCATGATAGAGCTAACAATTTGCTCTGGCTATGATATATCTAACAATTTGTTCTGGCTATGATCTAGCTAACAACTTGCTCTGGCCATGATATAGCTAACAATTTGTTCTGGCCATGATATATCTAACAATTTGTTCTGGCTATGATATACATGTAGCTAACAATTTGTTCTGGCCATGATATAGCTAACAATTTGTTCTGGTCATGATATAGCTAACAATTTGTTCTGGTCATGATAGAGCTAACAATTTGTTCTGGCCATGATATAGCTAACAATTTGTTCTGGCTATGACATAGCTAACAATTTGTTCTGACCATGATATAGCTAACAATTTGTTCTGGCCATGATATAGCTAAAAATTTGTTCTGGCCATGATATAGCTAACAGTTTGTTCTGATCATGATATAGCTAACAATTTGTTCTGGCCATGATATATGCTAACAATTTGTTCTGGCCATGATATAGCTAACAATTTGTTCTGGCCATGATATAGCTAACAGTTTGTTCTGATCATGATATAGCTAACAACTTGTTCTGGCTATGATATAGCTAACAATTTGTTCTGGCCATGATATAGCTAACAATTTGTTCTGGTCATGATATAGCTAACAATTTGTTCTGGCCATGATATAGCTAACAATTTGTTCTGGCCATGATATAGCTAACAACTTGTTCTGGTCATGATATAGCTAACAATTTGTTCTGGCCATGATATAGCTAACAATTTGTTCTGGTCATGATATAGCTAACAATTTGTTCTGGCCATGATATAGCTAACAATTTGTTCTGGTCATGATATAGCTAACAACTTGTTCTGGCCATGATAGAACTAACAAATTGTTCTGGCCTTGATAGAACTAACAATTTGTTCTGGTCATGATAGAACTAACAAATTGTTCTGGCCTTAATAGAACTAACAGATTGTTCTGGCTTTGATAGAACTAACAAATTGTTCTGGCCTTGATAGAACTAACAAATTGTTCTGGCTTTGATAGAGCTAACAAATTGTTCTTGCTTTGATAGAGCTAACTAATTGTTCTGGCTTTGATAGAGCTAACAACTTGTTCTGGCCATGATATAGCTAACAAATTGTTCTGGCCTTGATAGAACTAACAAATTGTTCTGGCCTTGATAGAACTAACAATTTGTTCTGGCCTTGATATAGCTAACAATTTGTTCTGGCCTTGATATAGCTAACAATTTGTTCTGGCCTTGATAATACTAACAAATTGTTCTGGCCTTGATAGAACTAACAAATTGTTCTGACCATGATATAGCTAACAATTTCTCACTTGGCATTAAACAGCCATCACTCCCTAATGATAGACAATGTCATCCATTTTGTATTATAGCTTTTTACATTAACAGTTGACTAGTCATTCCAGACATGCATCATGCACACTAAATAAACGTTAGAGAAAACCGAAGGGCCAATCAAAAATGAATAACCCAGAGAAACTGGCAACTAGGTTACACAAGACAAAGAAAAAACACAAAAACACAACACAATAGGTGTTGGACACCACAATATACAAACAACACAAATAAAGTAAATAAGATATGAGCCATCTTACAAACAACTGTTGGTAAAGATACATCTGCTGGTGCCTATTAGTCTCCGGTAGTATCATCAATATTTTATTTATGTCGCAGTTTTACTTGTAAATTTACAGGTCGGTGATTTTCTCAGGGAACTCCGATTCCCTCCACCAATAAAACTGACCACCACGTTATAACTGAAATAACCCTAATCAGTATATCAGGATTGTGATTGTTTGATTTCTATCATGTTAATCTTACTTAGTATTATTTATATAATAATGTGGTCTTGTCCAGGTAATATGCCAAAATATTACCCAGATCTGAGAGACATATTACCCGACCAAAATATTACCCAGATCTGAGAGACATATTACCCGACC
>MJUT01023164.1:70489-82900 GCA_002080005.1 Gigantidas platifrons
TTATGCTTTAAGGTCAGGATCAAACTTGGTGTCCAGTTCGTTACGAACGTGAAACGATGCGGTCTGTACACACTGAATTCGTTCCGATAAAAACGCATTATTCTGGAAATCCCCCTTCTACGTGTTTATTTAAAAATAGCGTAATTTGCATAATAGGTGTCGCTTTTGTGTGTGATAAGATGGCAACGACCATCGTGTCTCTGGCCTGCAGACGTCGTTACGAACGTCACGTACAGGAAAGTAATAGCTTTACTGGTTGTTTCTCTTAAATTCTAATGAACATGGGTGTCTTTTCGCAGAATTATTAAGTAGATATGACAATTTAATGAACGATTACAGAGAAAAAACGAAATTTCAGTACACTAATTGTGAGAAACTGGCTACTTCGAGTTGCGTTGATCTTTTAGTGTTTACCGTGTCTCATGATACGAACAAAATAAAAATATTGTTCCGCGGTCTGTAAATTTATTAAGTAGAATTATATCTGTTTGTAATGTGCAATGTTTTAGATTTAACATGGTGCTGAAACATTTTTATTTGACATTTTCATTTTCTTCCAAGTTTTCTAATATTAATATGATATCATTCAAATGTTTTGAATTTTAAGTAAGTAACGGTGTCCCATAATATTGTTGGAAAAATATCAACATAAAGACATAATATAAGGGCAAGTATTTGTGATTCATAAGGTCTGTTAAGCAATTGCAGTGTGTATCCTAAAGGAATCAACTCAACTGGATGGCAAGGAAAAATAATCTCCATGGACACAATGTTACATACATAATCTGCACCAATACTGGTGCTTTTAATGTAGGGTGATATAAAATGAATGACACCTTTATCTTCAAAACATTTTTTTTTTGATGTGGTGATACTTGGGCCTTTTAAAAACACAAAACCTTACATATTATTCAGTTGTTTATTATTTAAGTCTCAAGTCACACATACAATTCCATGATTGAAGAACTGGTTATATACATTATAACCATTGCCATTTCACTTCGTGGAGTAAAAACTTGCATGCCCAAACTCTCAGGATCATTCTTGCCTTGTATTTGGCCTTTGAAAATGGACTTGTGCTTAAACTAAACCTAACTGATGAATTTTAAGTAATGCCTTACACTTATTAATCACAGTAATCTTATTAAGGTCATTTGATCAGCTGTTATAATAGGGTAGACTTTCTAACTCTGACAGAACTCAACTTCAGGTTATGTCCACATGTATTCATGATCAGCCAATGAAATTGCCGCTGGTAAAATCTCAACCGTGCCTTTTACGTTTTCTTATTATTGCATCACAAACATAAAGCTCTCTGATTAGTTATTGGTTTTAATAATATGATATTATGGCGTGATGATTTCCGGTATTGGCCTAGTTATTAGTCCGATGTTAGCTGTATTGGCGTGAGGCAAAGACGAAGGCAAATACAGCAAGTCAAGAACTAATAACTAGGCCAATACGGAAATCATCACGTAATGATATATTTATTAATTAACCATAAAATATTGTCTTATGTGTTTTTATCCTTTCGCTTCAAAGAGTTCAACATTTGAATAAATTCATAACAATATTTTTTAAGCATGAACAATGATTTTTCAATGACTTTCTGGTTTCATTACATTTACTCTTGAGATTTATAAAACAATTTCATTTGTTTATTTTCTTTCGCTTCCTTTGCATTTTGTTTCATCTGACGAAAATGACAGTGCTTCTCTATTTTATCGTTGATACGTATGTAAAATCTCAAATATCAAGTCTTGCAATACGAGAAACAAATCTGTATTGGCCGACTTTGTCCCGCATAGGCCGATTTGTACTATCTGTATCACAAAGGCAGTTTTCATCTTATTTATGTAAATACCACAGTAGTTGATTAATAAGAATTCATATGAATGTTCATCTGGATATGACCTCTTATCAGGTTCTGTCAGACGATCGTAATCACAGAAATAATGAATGCCACAATATAGCTAAAATACTGCTAAAGTTGGCATTAAACATCAATCAATAAAATAAAATCAATCAGAAATAATGATATGTAACAATATAAACAAAATACTATCTTGTCTTATATTTTTGGTAAAACAGACAACATATTATTTATTGAACTCAATATAAAACATCATAAATGAATATATTTATATATTGTATAAAATTTAGCACTAACTGGACACAATATTCTCCCCGGACTTCAATTACCGGTATTCTGTGACATGTCTAAAACATGTATCGGTAGCGTCATGACTTGTTGTTCTATCACACCAACATGATCTTGTATACCTGTTATATTAATTGTTTGAAGTGTAGCAGACGACATTTCCTCAACTGTTCCCACTGATGATGGCACTATAAACTGAGCAGAAACAGGATTACCTAAGGAGTCAACCAGTTCAACAATCTGTGGTACATTTTGAGCAGCCATTACATGATTGTTACTCGGTGGAATAATTCCAACATTCGGTGAAGCCATTAACTGAATTGTTTGAATATTTTCATTTGCAGGCCTTGTTAAAAGTGCTGCACTAATGACGGGCTGTTCGACATTTACTTCTGGAATAATCTGGCTGCTTCCATAAGCAGGTATGATTTGTCCATCAGGTAGATGAACCAGAGGAAGAGATATATTCTGTACCAGCTGTATATTTGGTACTTGACAAATCGGCTGTGGTTGTTGAAGAAATTGATACTGTATGCCATGTTCATTTGTTTGTGGGATGGTTATGTGTCCATCTTGTTCTACAAACTGGCTGCCAACCTCTGCTTCAGTCTGGGTCATATGTTGTGAATTAGAAATTGTCTCTGACCTCGGCTTTTGAGGACTATTCTTTTGTTCCATTTTCTTATTTGATGAGGACTCACTAGAAAGCAGGTTTTTCCTTGAAATATCTTTCTTTTGTAGAGTATTAATATGCAGTAATTCATGTTGTGACCTTGAATAATCAGCAACTGACCTCTGTGTAACTGCATTAATATCACCAAGGCTTTTGTTTCTCTTGCTACCAGAATGTTCAGAGACATTTTCACATGAAAGTTTACGAAGGCTTGTATCATTTCTTAATGACGATGTCTCAGATGAGCGACGCTTATTTGATGAATTGCGGCACACCAATAGAGGATCAGCATCAAAATCTAATTGTCTTCTGTGGTTGGAAATTCTATTTAAACTTTGCAAGTTGCCATCTTGGTCGTGTCTGTAGTATGTTTGAGAAACACCAGTATCTGTAATTGGCTCTTCATAATCAGTTTCCTGCTCATAGTCACAAAAATTACCAGAAGATAAAGTTCTTGGAGTATGCTCCTCTTCAGACGATACTGGCATAGATTCTGACTGTTCACCAACAAACGTGTGACTCAACCTTTTCTTAAATTTATTTGTTTTAGAATTCAACTGATTTATAACAGGTTTTTGAAGTTTCAAAACTGTCATGGCAGTTGAAAGTTTCAAATTATTATTGGATAATTCATCATGAAGTCTAAGATGGCTTTTCAACGAGTCCTCTCTCACAAATGATTCGTCACATCGATCACATTCATATAATCGCTGAAATTTGCTATAAACTAGTTTCTCAATTTTATTGCGTTTTTTATTGCTTTCCTGTTTCACTTTTTTGCTACCATGGCTACTACTACTTCTTTTAACCCTATTTTCATTGTAATGCTGGCTGTGTTTATGTTTTATATGAAGCTCTAAGTTAGAATAGTGTCGTGTAACGAATTCACAATGACTACAGGTATAAAAGTCCCTCTCACAGATATCTGTATGTGGTTTCAATGTCTCATTACGGGCACATTTGAAACTGGCCATTTGACGGACAACCTCTGGATTTATTGGTTCATGGCATTTCCCATGATCCCTCATGGAACGTTTTGATGATGTTTTATAATCGCAGTCTTTGCATATCATCAGTTTTTCCGCTGAATGGTGTACTTGAATATGACTGTGCAAATTACCTAAAAAAAAAATCAACAGAATATAAATTCATTTCAATATCTCTTTAATATAGTCAAAAGAAATAATAATGACCTTTATCTCATTATTTATTCATGTACATAAATTTAATATAGTGGAGTGGGGGTTATGGTGTGTAACTCCACTTTTATCAATATCTATATGTAATAGTTATATGGTGGCAGTCAGTTTTATTTGTGGAGGAAACCAGAGTACCTGGAGAAAACCAACGACCTGCCGCAAGTCACTGACACACTTTATCACATAATATTGTATTGAATACCCCACGCCATGAGCAGAATTCAAATTCACAAAGTTAGTGGTAATAGGCACTGATTGCACAGGTAGTTGTAAATCCAACTACAATATGATCACAAACATGATGGGAACTTTACTAAGGTGAAATTATAATTACTGAGAAAATCATTATTCATTCATAAAATAAAAACCTTTATAATTTGTTATACAGCATTCCCCTCTTATAAATCTACAACTTCTTCAATGTTCAATGAAAAGGTGGCCTTATAAGACAGGTGGCCTTATAAGAAAGGTGGCCTTATAAGACAGGTGGCCTCTCTTGAAGATACTAATTTTACCATTTTTATACTATCACAGTACTTCTGAAATCTGGCCTGATTTAGGGGGTCTTTGTTGGGAGTGGTCTTATAAAGCAGGGTGACTACCATATAAAAAAACACTAAAACTCGATGGCAGAATATTTTTTACCAAACCATTCGTATTAATAAATACTACATCATCTTATTTTATCAAATAATAAACAAGAAATATATTTTTCTGGGTAACTTGATGCAGATTTAACATACTTTCATTAAAACTGTAAACCAATTGATTTACTCAATAAAATTATCAAGTTTAATTACAAATATCGACAATTACTATGATATAATATAAATATAGTCTGGGCTGTGGCAGTCGGTTTCAGTCTTACAGTGCAAATTTCAGTATAAAATATAGCAATTTTTACTGGTATTTTTTCCAAATTTTGAAAGAAACCAACCAAAGACCATTCCAGCCAAATTTGATATAAGTTGTCGAGGAGAAGATTACGATGTGAAAAGTTAACAACATGGCACTGACACCAGAAACTGGATGCAATACGATGGCAGTCCTCTCGATGAACACCTGTCCTCCGGCCCAAGACCAGTAAAACTTTGTGCTGACCAGTAAATTTTTCATTTTTTATTTAGAACTATATAACAAATTAATTCAAGAATTTGATTCGGACCAGTAAATTCAAATTTTCATTTCGAGAACTGTCATGGTAAAAGCTCACATGGCCTTTGAACTTGTGAGCTAAAATGTTACTTATCTAGAAATGTCACAAGCATAAAATATTAAGACAAAAAGGTAAGTTCCTTATCATGAAAAGAAACAAAATATGCAGTTGAATATAAATATAATATTCTAACATGACGTCCTTCATTCGCTATATAAATAATACAGTGATAAAACTCACGATATATTTTAATTCGCTCATGCGTATTGACGAACAACTTACAAACATAATTCCCTAGTGAATTTATGTATTCATACAGCACTGTCGTGCATAACAAACATAAAAATGCTCGTATTGTTTTTACCTATATTTTTCCGGAATAAATACTTAAGACAACCATCAATGGACTTTGATTTTTGAAATTTAACATCTTCCGGAAGAAGTTTACAAGGAACGCTGACATTGAAACACATGGTTACTGATTTATTTTAAGATTTTGTGAGCATTTTACTTGTTTAAGTTGCTAAATTCAAAATGCCATTAAATTGGAAAATATCAGTAACTTCATAGCATCACAGTCTATTTATACATAAAAGAAAAACAACTGTAAACTGTAAAACATGAAGGTTAGTGAATTTTGTTATGAGATGCATTTCCATTACCGACTTCCACTTAAAAAAATAAGTTAGATTTTTCCTACTAGAATCGAAATAATTCATGGAAGCCAGAGTTTGTATCACGTTTTAACATGGGTAACATTATTTTCGTTGCATTTTATCCCTTGCTGACGCTCGGGATAAAATTTGTGCGAAAATAATGTTACCTATGTTAAAACTGTATACAAACTCTGGCTTCCATGAATTATTTCTTAATTTAATAGTTACATCTTTTTATCACTTTCCTTTATCCATTTCAGTATTTTTTTTCACTTAAATTTCCTCCACATTTTGTGTGGTAAACTGAAAATCATTTTCATTTTATTGCAAGGTAATTCCCCCCTTTTTTTTTCTTTCAACCACACCAATTTATAAACAATCTTTAAACAATACCTTTTGTAGTACATTTGACGTCACATTTATCACACTGGAAAGGCTTTTCTCCTGTATGTGTTCTAAGATGTCTACGTAGATCAGATTTTATCTTAAACTTCGAGGAACAATATGGACATGGAAATGGACGATCTCCAGTGTGTGTACGTAGATGGACAGTCAGTTGACTAGACGTTCGACATCTGTAACTGCATAACTGACAGCTGAAACAGAAATGTAACGTTTGTAATTTATAAAACTAAGAAACAGAAATCAAAATCTAATTTACAAAAATAACATCACAATATTAGCACATTACCCAGACTGAACTGCAAGTATTGGCATAAAGGAGCTATATTCTATTTGTTCAATGCAGTTTTTTCAATGGGAGACAACCCATATGAGACAGGGTCTTGTGAAGTTATCTCCCATAAATAAATGTCAATTCAAACATGATAAGCAGTCCTCACGAGGAGCAACGGTCCTTCGGCCAAAGACCAGTAAAACTTTGTTCCAACCAGTAAATTTTTTGTTTTTATTTAGAACTATATAAAAATAAATTCAAGAATTTGTTTGGGTCCAGTAAATTCAAATTTTCATTTCAAGAACTGGATAAGAAGAGATGGACGAGTCACAATTACCTGTGAGTTATCAACAATGACAGATTGTATCTTTCATAATCTGTTCAATCTGTCTGGTTGGAAAATTTGAATGATGTTGTTATGGAAACTACTAAACAGAGATAAGACTTGAAATAATGGTTTTCATATGAATTAACCTTCGCTGATGAGTGGAGGATATCAAAGCGTGATCAGCTGTGTGTTACCGACGATGTATTAGATGGGTGGCCTCTCTTGAGGGAAACAGCCCAGTAGTATCTTAAATTTGGCCTTATAAGAGAGGTGGCCTTTAAGATTATAACCCTTTAATGTATGGTATTGGTTTGATATAGACTTACATATGTGGTCTTTGGTCTGTATGTATTATAGAATGTTTCTTCAGTGTACTGGCATCTACAGCTCTGTATTCACCTGACAATGGAAAAATTTCACAATAAATTCCTGAATAAACTTAGATCTTTGGTCACTGTTTGACAGTTATTTGGTAATTGCACAAACCTGACAGATGTTATAAAATGCATCAGTTTCACCTGATATTTGTGAAGTTTATAGTATAAGGATTTATTTGGACGTTCAATAAAGAAGGTAACAAATTATTATGTAATGAAATACATGAAATCTATTAATATTCTCTACATTGTGATATCAGCTATAATGTAATACAGTCAAACCTGTATTAAGAGGTCACATTTGGGAGAAAGAAAAAGTGGCCTGATAAAATAAGGTGACTCCTTAAAAGAAAGAGGTTCTATTCATATGTAATCTTCTGTGATAGAACAAGACAAAATTGACCTTTTAATACAGGTGACTGCTTAATAGAGGTGACCGCATGGACAAGTTTGACTGTATTTCTAAAAATATCATTACTTAAAGCTTTTACAATCAAGAAAATATACTTACAAACATCACACTGAAAAGGACGTTCTCCGGTATGTGCCCGGATATGTAATCGTAATTTATCCATACGACTGAATCGCTTCTCACATATTTTGCAACAAAATGGCTTCTCTCCAGTGTGTGTTCTCATGTGCCGCGTCAGGTCTTTATGGTAGCAAGTAGAAAAATGACAGACCTTGTTATAAGTACATATGTATCTCTTTGTTCTGTCGTCTTTACCCGACTTAATCTTTTTAGATGATGATCCTGAACCTAAAAGAAGAAGAACATATTGTTTAACTTCACTTAAAAACACTAGTTCAGCTACATAGAGTGAGTGAGTGATTGTTGTTTAACAAGTTAATTTTCAATGAGATGATGATGATGAGATCTGCTTTGTACTAGACTAACACGCTTAGTTTGATTTTTATAGTGTTAGTTCACTGAAACAACCGCCACGATATAACTGAAAAATTGTTGAAAGTGACGTTAAACACCATAACCTAACCCTCACTGAAACAGTTTTGCAGATAGGCATGTCACCCCACTCTGACACATTATCATGATTCTGAGCTAACCAGTCTTTGCTCTTTCTCTTTAATGCTGCATGCTTAGCTGAGAAGCAACAAATACCAATTTCATAGTCCTTGGTTTGACCCGATGGGGGCTCAAAGCCATGTTCTACCACACTCGAGGCAAGCACGCTAACCATTACACCACCAATCTGGTTTGCTATATTTGGAAAAAATATGCTCCAGTTTTATATAAGTAATACAACTGGTTGCTTGATTAATGTTGATTTATTTTCAATGCTGTATAGCAACCATTTTATATACCAATCATTGATGGAAACACAAACTTTGACTAATAACAATTTTCTCTTTGTCATACTTGAAAAAAAAAATGTTTTGCCCTTCAGTTCAAAACTTCAGCATTCAAAAACAATACTGAAATCTCCTGTATAAGCAACACTTTCAGTGTGTAAAATCCTTGTTTGTTGTTATTTTTTGTTACACATTAATATAGGTAGGCAGAGAACCAGTCTAACAATATGTAGGCAGGGAACCAGGCTTCCAACAACATCGTGTTTGTATGTAAATTATATTACTACGAATGCCTAATCAAGGAATTAGGCATAAATAAAACACCTCTGGTAATACCACATACAAACCAACTTCGTTCGACAAAGATGAAATCCTAGTTAACCACAGATCCTTCATGACCTCTTTAAACATTCCCTCTGGTAAAGAGTCTGCGGATTTACCCTATTTGTATTGGATACCTAAACTCCATAAGACACCATACAAAGAAAGGTACATAGCGGGATCATCAACTTGTTCGACGAAAGAATTGTTTATTCACCTGACAAAGATTCTGTCTGCAGTAAAAGAGGGACAACAGAAATATTGTGAAACTGTTTACTCGCGTAGTGGCATAAATCACATGTGGATTTTGAAAAACTCGAAAGATCTTTTGGATAACCTTAAATCAAGATCTTTCTCTCAAGTATCCTCCATCAAAACTTTTTATTTTTCAACTCTATATACCACCCTACCGCATGACAAATTAAAAACCCGCTTAAAAGAAACAATCCACAAAGCTTTCAGTCATAGAAACGATGGCTCAAAATTTGTTGTGTCAGGCTACAATTCCACATATTTTTCAAACAAAATTCAAAAAGGTAAAACATGCTACTCCGAGGAACAAGTGATCAGTATGCTGGAGTTCCTCATCGATAACATATTTGTCTCCTTTGGAGGGGCACTGTTTCAGCAGGTCGTCGGCATACCAATGGGTACGAATTGTGCCCCTCTTCTAGCCGATTAATTTTTATACTCATATGAGTCAGAGTTTCTTCAAAAACTTGTAAAAGATAAGAAGATTCATGAAGCTAGAGCCTTTAATTTCACATACAGGTATATTGATGACGATTTATCTATCAATAATTCTAGATTTGCAGAATTTCTTCCATTGATATTTCCTCCAGAGCTGGAAATTAAAGAGACCACAGATACAGCTTCGTCCGCATCATTTTTGGACTTATACCTCGAATTTGACGACAGTGGTCAACTCGGTACTAAAATTTATGATAAGCGGGACAACTTCAATTTTAGAATCATAAATTTTCCAAATATGTGCAGCAATATACCAGCTTCTCCTGCATATGGTGTTTACATCTCGCAATTGATTCTTTATGCAAGGGTCAGTAGCAATTATTCTGATTTCTTGAAACGTCATCTTTATCTGAAAAACAGGCCTATCAAAAGATTCGCCTTATTCGATCTCTTAAAAAGTTTATATTCCGATATCAAGATCTTGTCGAAATATATTCTGTCTCTGCAGAGACAATGGTGAAAGATGCATTTTCATATAGTGAAAATGTATAAAGATAAGGATTTAGTATACATGGTTTAAGCGAGGAAAACTACAATGTCAAAAATATTTTTTGTGAATGTGTGACGTAAAAATGTTTTTGACATCTACTTTCGTAATTAAAATACTTCAAAGGACTCATAGTTATTGATGGAGATGGTTCACGAGATATATTAGATACCCTCCTAATTGAATTTAGTACTGCATTGACTACTATTTTACCTATTTTGTTCCAGTATTGTTATAAATGCTGTTATAGTGACAGCCGGAATCTTTGAACCGTAATGAAAGCGAGAGGTTTGGCGCCGTAAATTCTGATTCAATCCACCATTTCTTTAGAAATGCCTGTACCAAGTCCGGGCCATTGCGGCTTTCCCAGTTTTCCGGTTGTTGACTGATTTTGTCTCTTTGTTGATTTACGAGTCTTGACTTTCCCTTTGGACGATTGCTCGGTGTTCAGTAATTTTGTTATTACCCTTATTTACTGACCTAATGTCACTAACCTGAACTTTTCTTTTGAGTACTTGATTCATAATGTCTCTCTGGTGATCTTACTACTTGTATTATTTTGCCATCAAGAGTCTTTCTGGTATCTAAAATATACAAAATAAAAGTATTTGAAAGGAAAGAACTAGAGGCACACATCACTAACGATTGTTCTATATGTTTCTCCTCTTAGAGATTACTTATATTATAAATTAACTTTATTCCTACAGATAGGGATTAATATAAGTTTTATTCTAACATGACCTCCTTCTTTCGCTTTGTAGACAAATGAGCAATTTATCAATGGTATAATCACATTCACACATGTGCCGGTGAATGTGACTGACTTTTCCATTGGCAGCATAAATTGTGTGCGACATTGTCTGTAAACATAAATATAAATTACCACCTTCCAATCAACGTATACTACCGTATTTGTACTCTTAGGCATATCAGAATTGAAATAAATCATGGAAGCCAGAATGTGTTTTGAGTTTTAACATGGATTGGCGGATATTAGTAAATTTTATCCCTCGCTTCTGGTTCGGGATAAAATACTAATATCCGACAATCCATGTTAAAACTCCCAACACATTCTGGCTTCCATGATTTATTTCTTAAACAACTTGTTTCCCAATCCTATTAATTACTTTCTATTATGAATTATATAAAGTTGAATATTGTAATGTTATGTTATGTTGAATTAATTAATAAAATATGTTTAAATTAACAATTAATAAAACTATAGGATATTGTAACAGATATATACAATATTGATATCTCAGGACTAGAGCATAATAGACCTTGGTTATTTACAAGTACAATATTGATATCTCAGGACTAGAGCATAATAGACCTTGGTTATTTACAAGTACAAAATTGATATCTCAGGACTAGAGCATAATATACCTTGGTTATTTACAAGTACAAAATTGATATCTCAGGACTAGAGCAAAATAGACCTTGGTTATTTACAAGTACAAAACTGAATCTCAAAATTTTCAAATGAATTTCAATCAAATAGATGTAATTTACTTATTTGCAAAAAACTGATAATAATCGCAAATTTGACTGAAACACCTTAAACATGTGTTAAACAACACATCACCATGTACTATCTATTTAAACTTTAGCTAATTGCAATAAAAATGTAGAAGTACCCCAGTAATGATTTTTTTTAATTCTATCTTTAGTAAAAAGTACATTGTACATAAACAATTTTCACAATTTTGCATATTTAGAAAATCCAAATAAAAAATGTAGCAGTACCTCAGTAATTACTATTTTCAGAAAATTTCCATCATTAGTTAAAAAAAATACAGAAATTTTTTCACAGTAATGCATATTTAGAAAATATTCCCCTCAACCAAATAAAAATATTATTTTTCCCTTACCAATTGATTCTAGGTGAACTGTGTATAGAATATCCTCTGTTATTTGTTCCTGATCAGTAAAGCCTTGATGTGTTGGAGTTTTTTGCTTCTTTGTGTGCTGAAAGAAAAAAAATAATCAAGACTTTTTTGAGTGACTGAGTAATTGTTATTTAACACCACGTGAGAAATGTTTCAGCTATATCATGGCGAGAACAACTTACATTTTGAAGAGATGATGTTGATGATGTCAGCTTTGTTCTAGACCAACATGCTTAGTTGGATTTTTATAGTGCTAGCTAACTGAAACAACTGTTGACAAATCGCTAAACTAGGGACACATTATTCTGATTCCGAGCAAACCAGTCTTTGCCTTCATTCTTTAAAGCTGTGTGTTTAACAGAGAAGCAGCAAATACTAATTTTCTAGTTTTTGGTTTGATCAAATCAGGGCCTGAACCCACAATCTA
>MJUT01023164.1:83850-100653 GCA_002080005.1 Gigantidas platifrons
ACCGATGAACCCACAATCTACCGTACTCAAGGCCAGCATGCTAATCATTACACCACCGATGAACCCACAATCTACCGTACTCAAGGCCAGCATGCTAATCATTACACCACCGATGAACCCACAATCTACTGTACTCAAGGCCAGCATGCTAATCATTACACCACCGATGTGACTGAATACTTTTTTGTAACATTTGCCACTAAATTATTGTGATATTTAATTGCAAAGTGACAATAGAAATTATCAACAGTTATTCAGATTATACAGTAATCAGCTATGTATTTATATCAGCTTTGAGTACCAAAAATAGCATTTCAAAAATGTTTGGCTTGTTTGTTTGATGGTGTTTAATGCCACTTTCAACAATATTTCAGTTATATCGTGGCAGTCATTTTTATTGGTTGAGGAAACCGGAGGACCCGGAGAAAACCACCGACCTGTTTCAAGTCACTGACCAACTTTATCACATAATGTTGTACACCTCGCCCTGATCGAGATTCAAACACTCAACATCAGTGGTGATAGGCACCGGTTGCATACAGTACTGTAGATAGTTGTAAATCCAACTACCATATGATCACGACATTGACGGCGCCTTAACAAAAATGTTTGGACACAGTGGTACAGATTGTACATGTCAATTAGGATTTGGTGTTAAAAAAGTTTTGAAGCATTCAGATAAAGTGGTCTCCCCTTATAAGACCAACCCTTTTGCAATGAAAAAGTGGTCTTATTAGGGGAGAGGCTGTTCTTGAGGGGGCAATTTAATAGTTCTTCACTATCAGTGTTTCTGAAATCTGACCTGATAAGAGGGGTGGCCTTTGATGGGAGGGTCCTGATTAGGGGGGACTACCATATCAAATTTTAGGTTGTATCATTTTCTACAATTAATTATCACGATTATTAAATATACATACCTGAACTGTTTGAGACTGAGTAATCTCCCCTGCTTTTGTAGACTGATCACTAATAACTGGTACACAAAAGTTTCCTGCTGATGTTTTCTGTACAACATACTGTATCTCTGTCAATGACTCTGTGCACACTGGTTGTTCTGTCCTATTTTTCTTCTCCTGGTTATTCATAGGCAGCGAGAGGGCAACATCAGTTTTTTTAGCTAAATTTCTGTTCAGAGAATTGTAATTTGACATATCCAAATTCTCTTGTGCTAAACAGATTTCTGACACTGGATGTTGAACTTGATTGCTCACAAAATTTGTTTCCTGTTCATTAAATGAACCATCCTCTTCGTTATTCTTTGGACTATTTAAATCATATATTGTTCGTTCATGTTCACTTGTTCTAACCTGATGATGCATCAAATTTTGTACGTTGACATGTGATTCTGCCTGCTTGTCAGGGATGTATGGAAAAATATTTCCTTCATAAATGTTAGTATTTACTGGGTCCGTTTGAATAGCAATTGATTTCTCAAACATTGTACTTCTACAAGAACCTATTGAGTCAAACTGAATACTTGTGGAAATAGTCTTATTAATATGATCATTTGATCTCTGACAGTTCTGAGCATCTTTCAAGTTTTTAATGTATTCTTGTTTTAGCAAGGAAACACTATGTCTTGGTGTGACTTCTTTTCTGTTATTTTCTGCAATGGATTTAGTATGAATGTATTTTTGACAGGTCATTGAATCTCTCCTTAAAGTACTCTTGGCTTTCCTTGTTTCCGTTTCCTCATTTTGAACAGACAACTTAATTTGATTTGGTTTTATTACTTTTCTATGGTCAATTTGCTTGTGAATTTCTGGTATCTCACCTTCAGTTTGATTAGTTTCTTCATTTTGACTCCACATAATATGCTTGGTTACGTTTTGTTTGATATTTTGTTGTTGATTATGTAGCCGACGTTCATCCAGAGAGATTTGATCCAATGTGACTGGTACCTGTCCATTATCACTGCTACATAAACCAGTTCTTATGCTGACTGGTACTTCTTTTTGGGTACCAACCAAAATAGAAACACCAGTCATAGACAATCCAGTTTCTGCATTATTAACTTCTGAATTCAACTCAACAAGATTTCCAGAAGTATGGTCATCCATTGCAATTTGGTGTTGAGGTGCCAATTGAAAGTCAATGTGTGATGAAACTGCAGATGACTGTACATGTTCTGACATCTCTTTTTGAGAAGGTTGTATTTCTGAAAGAATTTGAAACTGTAAATTGTTTGATGAAATCTCTCCTTTATTCTGCTCCTGTATTTTTTTCTGATCGTCTCTTACAAGTCTAGCACAATTATCTGTACTAGAGATTACAACTACATTTTGCATTGAGTTTTCATTCAGTTGTTCCTTTACAGATTTCTTACCACGAACAATGAAATGCACAGGAGACGAAGTATTCAATGACGTTGAATGTCTAACATCAGTTTTCTTTGCGAGATGTGATATCGGATTATGACATGTTTCTGTCTTTGGACTAGAAGAGTGTATGCTCTTTAGTTGTTGTAAATTGGCAGTAATTATACTCTTCATCTGATGGACTGGAGTAGGGGTTATACTATTTGCTCGTTGGATGGAAGAAACTGCCATGGTTTGAACTGGAAAGCTTGATTTTGCTTCAAGGGTATTAGTACCTTGCAGACATATGACAGGTAACTGGTCTTTTCTTTCAATAGATTGCTGAAGAAATGATGGGATCTGTGAACTTGGAATTAAAGTAAAGGATCCATTATGATCAAGAACCATATGAGGCATCACATCTTTTACAATATCTTCACCTGAAAGAAAAACAATTAGTATCTTAAATATTGATTGATTGATTGATTGATGCTTAACGACAACTTTAGCAGTATTTCAGCTATATTGTGGCATGAACAAATTTTACAAATTAATTTCTTCAACTTAATAAGACTCTTAGAAATAAAACATATTTGTGTATAAAACAATTGGCTTATATGAATGTACATCTTAAATATTGATATTCATTCACACTAAATATAAATCATAAAGACATTAATCCACATCTTGTCCTGCATTTATTTCAAATACCACAATTAACGAGAATACCTCCTGGGGTATCGTTGTCAGTCTTTACATAAATTAGGTTAGCATAGTGCTGATAAAAATTGAGCTTCAATCCTATTTGTAACTATTTTTAACTTATTTTACCAAGGTCAGAACAAGATTGTTAATAATAGCAATAAAGTGCAGATGATGATGCTTGTTAAATTATAGGGTTAGGGTGTTTAACGCCACTTTCAACAATATTTCAGCTATATCATGGCGGTCAGTACCCAGAGTACCCAGAGAAAACTACCGACCTGCCGCAAGTCACTGACAAACTTTATCACATAATGTTGTATCGAGTGCACCTCTTCTGAGCGGTGTTTGAACTCACAACGTTAATGGTGATAGCCACTGATTGCATAGATAGTTGTAAATCCAACTACCATACGATCACGACGGCCCCTAGGGCCAGTTGATAAAAACCAACTGAGTGCATCGTGAAGTAATATTGTGTAATAACAAGTAACAACTTGTGGGCTTCTTGGTGTAGTCTCAAATGAAAATTTCAACTGAATTATACTGTAGTTATTGAGAATTCAATATAAGGCATTCTGTGATAACTATTGCTTGCCTCAAGTCTGGTAGATCGTGGGTTCGAGCCCCGGTTGTGTCATCAACAAACTAGATGCTCAGTGGGCTGAGCCTGTGTCACTCACCTTTCATTCTGCTTTAAGGAAACTTAATACAGAACCTTCCATAGGTTCTTCCCACCAAATTTCGGTTCATTTGGCTAAGCAGTTTCAGAGAAGAAGTATTTTAGAAATCGACCAATCAGAAACAAGAATTGCCTATGGCAGCCATGTTTGTTAACGAATCGGGACGAAATGAGCAATCTTTATAGAGCACCCTCGATACATGTTTCCTACCCAGTTTCAGTTCATTTGGCTAAGCAGTTTCAGATACTTTCAGAGAAGAAGATTTTTAGGAATCAACCAATCTAAAACAAGAATTGCCTGTGGTGGCCATGCTTGTTAACGGATCAAAATAAAATGAGCAATCTCTATAGAGGACCTTCCATAGATGCTTCCTACCAAGTTTCATTTCATCTGGCCGATCAGTTTCAGAGGAAAAGCTTTTATAGAAATCGACCAATCAGAAACAAGAATTGCCTATGGCGACCATGTTTCTTAGCGGATCAAAATGAAATGAGCAATCCCTATAGAGGACCTTCCATAGAGCCATTTAGGAGGAGTTGCACTTACAAGGTACATGGACGGACGGACGGACAGCATAAGTTGAATTATCTCCCCTTTTAAATCTTGGACTTCTGCAGGTAGTGCACTACAAGTGTGTAAAGCTTCATAAAAATCCAATAAACCACTTAGGAGGAGATGCACTTACAAGGTACATGTCCCCCCACCCTTTTCGTGAAAGTATAAGTTGAATTATCTCCCCTTTTAAATTTTGGACAGCAACCATATTCCTTCATGCACATCTGCAGGTAGTGTACTACAAGTCTTGAAGTGTGTAAAGTTTCATAAATATCCAATAAGCCGCTTAGGAGGAGTTGCGCTTACAAGGTACATGTTCCCCCACCCTTTTCGTGAAAGTATAAGTTGAATTATCTCCCCTTTTAAATTTTGGACAGCAACCATATTCCTTCATGCACATCTGCAGGTAGTGTACTACAAGTGTGTAAAGTTTCATAAAAATCCAATCAGCCGTTTAGGAGGAGTTGCGCTTACAAGGTAGATGGACGGACGGACGGACGGACAGACAGAGTGATTCCTATATACCCCCCAAACTTTGTTTGCGGGGGGTATAATAATAACTCACTGTACATGTGCCACAATAATAAGGCCCAAATACTCTTGTGACAAATGTCTGTATATTACCTCTAGTGGTTTTGAAGTGTTCTCCATCTTCAAGATTTGAAGATGACACTTCACATGACACTACATTGGAAACACCAGTTGACATTACAGGTGACTTGACACATGACACTAGCAATGAAATATCAGATGGTACTGCTGATGAAATTATAGCTGATATCCCTGGTGATTCTTCTGTCAATGCAACAGATGATCTCAGTCGAGTATCGACCAAGATTTTTTCCTCTACATCAGCTCCATTGTCATTGTATATGGGCATGGCTTGTATGTACTCATGACCGGATGGTGGAATGAATACTATTGATGATTCATCTGGAACACTGTCTAAATGTGTACTTTCTTCTAACAAAACATTTGATTCAGCTAGAGTAGAGCTTGATTGTGAACAGTCATCTGACAGAAACTCTGTTCTGATTGGAGTAGTGTCTGGTGATATGCTGTCTTCTAATTGAATGTCCGATTCAGTTGGGGTACTTTCTGATCGTGGACCTTGTTCTGCTGATATATCTATTGAAGACTGTTTTTGATCTGCTGCATGAGGACTTGAGAAGTGACATGATAGATGTTGTACCACTACAGCTTCCTGTGTAGTTTCTGTTGAGTTTTTAAATTCATTTGGTTTGTCTAATGATGAATCAGCAGATTCTAGAAAACAGGTGGATTGTGAATTAGTTTTATCTAATTCTGTTTGGTTGATAAATTCAGTGAATGATTGTAAAGATTCACGTGGCTTAGAAAAATGTACGTTTAATTCAGAGTCTTTATTCTCTATATGCAGTTTTTGATTGCACTGAACATCTGTCTTTCTATAGTCTTTTGTAATTTCTGTTGGTGTGTTTTCTTCTGTAATAAGTTGTTTATCTGTTGGTCCATTGTCTCTCAAATCAGTTCTTAAATCCTTCGAATTGACCTAAAAATATAAATGCATGTACTGTACTAAGCTGAGAATGTACAATACTTACCATATACAAAATGTATTTCTGAGTAAATACAGATGTGTAGATACACATTAGCAAGGAAGCATGTGGTTCCACATCATTTTAACGAAAGCAAAAAAACAACAACAAAAGAAGCAAATAACAACAAAATCAAAGACAATAAAAACTCTAATTTGTATCAGATATTTCATAACGAAATATTATATATTTACATGCAATATCACTCTTGCGAAGAATTGAAGGTCGAAATAGACATTATCTTTCATATCTACTAGTGATAATATATGTCAAGACCTTCAACGCCATGATGTGTTTGACATTACACTGACCGATAATTTCCAGTATCAGAGTCCATTCAAAGATACTGACAATAGCACTCGGTGAGATCGAAAAGGAACTAGAGGTTCAGTGGGCTGAGCCTGTATCGCTCACCTTTCATTCTGCTTTTGAGGAAACTTAATACAGAACCTTCCATACACGTAGATGCTTCCTACCAAGTTTCAATTCATATGACTAAGCAGTTTCAAAGGAGAAGATTTTTTTAGAAATCGACCAATCAGAAACAAGAATTCCATGTGGTGACCATGTTAGCTAATAGATCGGGACGAAATGAGCAATCTTCATAGAGGATATTCCATAGATGCTTCCTACCAAGTTTCGGTGGTAGCCATGTTTGTTAACCGATCGGAACGAAATGAGCAATCTTCATAGAGGACATTCCATAGATGATTCCTACCAAGTTTCGGTGGTAGCCATGTTTGTTAACTGATCGGGACAAAATGAGCAATCTTCATAGAGGATATTCCATAGATGCTTCCTACCAAGTTTCAGTTCATTTGGCCAAACAGTTTCAGAGGAGAAGATTTTTAAAAATCGGCCAAACAAAAACAAGAATTGCCTGTGGTGGCCATGTTTGGTAATGGATCATATCAAAATGTGCACTCTTTAGAGAGGACCTTTCATAGATGCTTTCTGCCAAGTTTCAGTTCATTTGGCTGAGGGTTTTCAGAGGAGAAGATTAAAATGTGAAAAGTAAACAGATGACAGACGACGGACACCAAGTGATGGCAAAAGCTCATATTGCCTTTGGCAAAGGTTTGCTAAAAAGAATATTAAAATGTAAATACCTACTTGTAATGTATAGAACTAGAGGCTCCCAGGAGCCTGTAATCGCTCACCTGGTTTTCAATTTGACATCTAAAGTTAATAGAAAATGGGGGTGTTACACATAATTTTGAAATTGGGCCCCCCAAAGATCATTTCAACTCAACTTTCTGAGCAAAAGATGTGATTTTTATCTCATAATATTCCTAAACGGAATAAACTGGCTGAAAAAATCTTACAGGAAAACCTAGAATATATGTTAAACTACTCATTGCCATGTATCTGCAGTTAAAATTTGAGCTCATTTTGACTTATACTAAAGCAGCAATCGACAATTGAAGAAATGTCTATTTTTAGTAACAGCAGCCATCTTGAATGCGAACGGGGCTGTTGGACGCAATATTGAAAGGGGACCACCCCAGCCAAATTTTCTTTAATTTGGTTCAGCAATTTCAGAGGAGAAGATTTAAAAGTGATCTTTTATCAAAATATGCCTAATTTGCATAATCTGTATAAATCGGCTGAAAGAAAAATTTCACAGAAATAAAACGGAATATATGTTAAACTACTCCTTGCCACGTAGCTGCAGTTAAACTTTGAGCTCATTTTGACTGATACTAAAGCAGCAATGGACAATTGAAGAAATTTCTATTTTTAGTAACAGCAGCCATCTAAAATGGAGGGCGGAGCTGTCGGACACAATTTTGAAAGGGACCCACTCAGGGACCATCCCTGCTAGGTTTGGTTTAATTTGGTTCAGTGGTTTCAGAGGAGAAGATTTAAATGTGATCTTTTATCAAAATATGCCTATAAATTTGCATAATCAGTATAAATCGGCTTACAGAAAAATTTCACAGAAAAAACCCGGAATATATGTTAAACTACTCCTTGCCATGCAGCTGCAGTTGAAATTTGAGCTCATTTTGACTTATACTAAAGCAGCAATGGACAATTAAAGAAATTTCTATTTTTAGTAACAGCAGCCATCTTGGACTTGAATGGAGGGCGGGGCTGTCGGACACAATTTTAAGAGGAACCCACCAGGGACCATCCCTGCCTGGTTTGGTTTAATTTGGTTCAGCGGTTTCAGAGAAGATTTAAATGTGATCTTTTATCAAAATATGCCTAATTTGCATAATCGGTATAAATCGGCTGAAAGAAAAATTTCACAGAAAAGAACCGGAATATATGTTAAACTACTCCTTGCCATGTAGCTGCAGTTAAAATTTGAGCTCATTTTGACTGATACTAAAGCAGCAATGGACAATGGAAGAAATTTCTATTTTTAGTAACAGCAGCCATCTCGAATGGAGGGTGGGGCTGTCGGACAAAATTTTGAACAGGACCCACCCTGGGACTATCTCTGCCAGGTTTGGTTTAATTTGCTTCAGCGGTTTCAGAGGAGAACATTTATATGTGATCTTTTATCAAAATATGCCTAATTTGCATAATCGGTAAAAATCGGCTGAAAGAAAAATTTCACAAAAAAAACCTGAATATATGTTAAACTACTCCTTGCCATGTAGCTGCAGTTAAAATTTGAGCTCATTTTGACTTACACTAAAGCAGCAATGGACAATTAAAATTTCATCCCCCCTTTTTTCTATTTTTAGCTTGGTGGCCATCTTGGTTGGAAGCCGGGATCACCGGACACAATTTTGGAAGGGGGCCATCTAAGGACCATTCCACCAAAGTTGGCTTCAAACTGGCCCAG
This sequence comes from Gigantidas platifrons, assembly GCA_002080005.1. Classification (NCBI taxonomy): domain Eukaryota; kingdom Metazoa; phylum Mollusca; class Bivalvia; order Mytilida; family Modiolidae; genus Gigantidas; species Gigantidas platifrons. The sequence goes on from MJUT01023164.1 coordinate 92,465, forward strand.
TGGCTTCAGAGGAGTTGATTAAAATGTGAAAAGTTAATGGATGGATGACAAACGACGGACGCTCAGTGGTGACAATAGCTCACATGACCCTTTGGGTCAGGTGAGCTAATAAACATGTTACACTATATCAGCATTATTTAATTTCTAAGGCAAGAGTTATCTTTCTTTTAACAGTGTAGGCATGAGTTGTCTTTCTTTTAACAGAGGAGAAGATTTTTTAGATATCAACCAATCAGAAACAAGAATTGCCTGTGGCGGCCATGTTTGTTAACCGATCGGGACAAAATGTGCAACCTTAATAGAGGACCTTCCATAGAGGTTTCCTACCAAGTTTCGGTTCATTTGGCCAAGCGGTTTCAGAGGAGAAGATTTTTTTTTTAATTTGCCAATCAGAAACAAGAATTTCCTGTGGTGGCCATGTTTGTTAATGGATCATAATAAATGTGCAATCTTCAGAGAGGACCTTGTAAAGATGCTTCCTACCAAGTTTCAGTTCATTTAGCTGAGGGGTTTCAGAGGAGAAGATTAAAATGTGAAGAGTTAACGGACAACAGATGCCAAATGATGGCAAAAGCTCACATTGCCTTTGGCAAGATGAGCTAAAAATGTCCAAATTACCGATAAATTATACAATGAACAATATATTACCGCTAATTAAATTATCTAGTCAAAATTTAGGGTGATACGTTATAAAACAATACCAGCAATGTGCATAATATTAATTGACATTATGAGTTGTTTGGCAAAAGTTGTGAGTTCAAATCCCGCTCATAGAGAGGTGAACTCCATACAGCATTATGTGATAAAGTTTGTCTGTGACTTGTGGCAGGTCGATGGTTTTTCCTGGTACTTCACTTTCCTCCACCAATAAAACTGACAAAGTCAATAATAGTATAGAAGTTATGATGTGAGGATATCTGATATTTTGTTATACATACCGGATATACCAAATTATTTGAGCCTGTAGAATTCTAGTAAGTAATTAAGCACAGAAATGGATTGTTGTTAAACGTCAAATGAGCAATTTTTCAGCAACATCATGGTCACCATGACATGGTGAGAACAAGTTAATTTCAATGAAATGATCATGAGGTCAGCTTTGTTCTAGACCATCACGCTAAATTAAATTTTTATAGTGTAAGCTCCTTGAATCAACAGTCCGCTGGATCTCAGACATGTCACTCCACTCTGACACATCCTAATTTCGAGCCAACCAGTCTTTGCTCTTACTCTTTAATGCTGTGTGCTTAGGGGGAAAGCAGCAAAAACCAATTTTATAGTCTTTGGTTTGACCCGACCAGCGCTCAAACCCATGAACTACAGCACTCGAGCCAAGCACACTAACCTTTACACAACCAAAATGCAATGAGGCTCAAATCATTGAACACAAATAAGACCATGACATATTGTATTGGAAATCCAGGTCCACGGTTGTTTATGTTCAATCGTTTGAAGTGAGAGGTGATTGTTCATTTTGTTGATATCGGTGGAGTATTCATAATACCTCTTCATTTACAAGAAGTGAAAGTTATAAAACACTTACTGTTTTCTGAACTACATTTATCTGTTGTATTGCAGGACAGGTTTGTTTCTTGTGGACAATGAATTCATCAAGGTCGTTGATTTCAGCACCACATGCACCACAAATATGTCTATCAATTATGTCCATTTCCATCAGCTGAAATATGAACCATTCATTAATTGAGGGGTTAGGGGGTAATGGTGTTTAACACTACTTTCAACATTATTTCAGTTATATTGTAGCGGTCAGTTTTATTGTGGAGGAAACCAGAGAACCCGCAGAAAACCACATCCTGTCGCTAATCACTGACAAACTTTATCACAATGTTGTATCGAGTACACCTCGCCATGAGCAGGATTTGAACTCAAAACTTTAGTAGTGATAGGCACTGATTGCTCAGTTAATTGTAAATCTAACTACCATACGATTATGACTGTCCTTTCATTAATTAAAAAACTCATAATAGTAATATGTTTATAAAAGATTAATTATATATCGATGATTTCTAAATTTTCCTTTTGATCTTTACACACGAAAACAACTACTATCAAGCAACAGATGTGATACAAACATATTATCATCAATGTATATATCCATGTATCTATGTAGGGATCTACAATGCGACCAAAACACTCACATTTGCGAGTTACTTTTGTAAAATACGAGTAAAAATTCTGCATTGATAGCCAGACGGTGAGTTGATATTTCCAGAACATTTTCATTTCCTCACCGATCGTATTTTTCAATTTAAATTCCGACATTGATTATCCAGTATTTTAAACCGCACAATTGACTCGGAGTCTCAAACATAAAAGTTTTACAAATTCTTTATTAATTTGTCAAGTAACATGCTGTTGTTGGCGGGTAAAAAAATTTTCCTTACTAGCCAGGGTTAGTGGGGGCTGCTATGAATTGTAGAGCCCTGTATGGCATGTTATACTAACATCGCCTTAACAAATCCTTGATAAACATGCTATCATTGAATGATATGTTTTACTCAAAATGGACTTCTCATCTCATCTAGTATCTCAGACTTTGCCTTCAGTGCGACATATATGATAGTACATATGGCTTATAGATATAAAGGATCTAACACCGGTAAGAGGGCAAGACAGAAAAATCTCAACGAGGCCCCGCCGAGTTGGAGACCAATAGAAATCTTTCCCGCAGGTGTCTGAGATTTTTCCGTCTTGCCCTCTTACCGGTGTTTGATTCTTTTTCTCACTAACTTAACCAAATAATTCCACATTTTTTTCTTTACATTGTTTAATAATAATAATAGAGTGCTCTCCCTTGTTAGTAACTAACGTAAAGACAGAAATTACCTCCCTTTGACCAAATTCAAATACATTTTTTTACACAGGGGTTGACAAAATTTTTGGGCAGACCCAAGCCCAGGGCTTTTTAAACTTTTTTAACCCAAGTCCGGTCAGTGATTTGCCAAGTCCCAATATTTGTAGGATAAAATTTGAAATTCTATTTTGCATATTAATATTTTGCAGTAAAGAAGACACAGTGCAAGGATTTATGTATAACAAGATGTTGCACGCTACGTCGTGCTAAGAATACCCCCACTTGTTCATTTGTAAGTCGCAATGTAAACAGGAAGTAGATGTGCGGTAAACCTGGAAAGGGGATACACGGTACAAGTCACTATGACAAAGTCATATATCAAATATAAAATCATTTCTTCCAGTAGAAGCTGAGATATCTGTTACGAAAGTGTGAATGGACGCACGGACGGACAAGGTGATTGCAATATAGCCCCCTCTCTATGAGTGGGGGTATAATATTCAACAAATAAAGTAATTTACAACTATCAGTTGTTCAATTACAATATTGTTAGTCATTAATACAATGTATATCTAGTAGTCTGTGCAATTGATGCAGCAAAAGTTTTACAACCATTAATCTTTCTATAGTTTTCACTCAGGTCAAGTTCATTTTTAACTTGTATTTCACATACAAAAAAATGCATCAATTCATAATCTGAAAATGGTTTTCCAGCTTTGACAACACCGTAGGTAGTATTAAACAAACTTTAAAGACATTTTCTCTGACTTTCATCTAATTTCAATAATGACTGGTCTATTGGGGTGTCAGTAAAGGCCTGATCATCAAGTTCCTTAAACCAATGCTTGACACATATTTCATAACAAGTGCTCCTGGTGTTTATCGTGTAACTTAAGTCCATGCGTAAATTGTTAGTTCCCCGAGTAAGGGCATCTTTACTATCTGACAAGTGTGGAAATTTTCTACAGTACCGGTACTTGCAGTACATTTCCTGAGCATTCTCGTCAAAGACGACCCAAGAAAATTTATCTATCCACGAGTTTTGAAATGTTGTCGTTTGTTTCTCCCTATCATACTTAAGATCTTTATATCTGGGAGTTTCAGGATCAGTTGGCTCGTCGTTCGCTTTCCGTTTTTCAGCTTTTTTAACTGTAAAATTTAAATTAAGCAACGACATTTTTCTCAAAAGTTGTCAATATAAACATATGATTGATCAATGTTATTCCGACGCTTGACTTTACATAGGTATGTGGGAAGTGCATAGGTTATTCGGAACTCATTAATATTCATGAGGAATATCGATCCGTCCAGGATGTGTATTACCGTTCTTAAAATAGCTTTTTAGTACTTATTTACACTGAAAGGAGACGATTGACAAAAAATTGCATGTGATTTGAATTGAAAACAAGACGCTTGGAAAAAAATGGAGTTTTTATTTTATTAAAGACATGCCCGACAGGCTTTTTCCATGGAAAACTGGCAAGCCCGAAGTTTCAATTTTCTAGTCCCGGGCGTTGGACTTGAGGAATTTTCAACCCCTGTTTACAGGTATTTATCGCTGTTGTAGTAGCATTTATAATATGTTTATTAAATACATTGATAAGTGGCTGACTAGATAAATACACAAAACGTAAACATTTAAACGATTTTATTGATACAATGACATTTTGCGAAGCGTAACATTTATACGAGGAAAGTAGCGTGAAATTCTTATCTCACCCACGGGTTGAGACAACTTACAAGGATATCTCACACGGCTAAAAATAGGAACTGTGCTGTCTCATTAGTGAGAAAAGCTTGTGTTCTTTTAATTTCCATGCCATCACTTAGAAACATATAGAAAATACTTGGTTTTAATGAAGTGAATCTTTGATCGCTCTATTGAGATATTAATATTTCAGTCCTTGACATTAGGCACTAGCCCGATGCCTGAGTCTAGTGAAAATTACTTTGCACTATTGGTCATGAAACATCAGTAGCCCGATCGGTCTAGTAAAATTCTTGAGACATATATGCATGTTTGTAAAATTTATAAAAATGACCATGTGTATCTACATGTGTATGTGCCTGTTTACGGCCTTTGACCCATGATTGGTGCATTTGTACACGTATTTAAATCAGCAAACATGATCAAACCCGCTCCTCTCTTTGGATGAAGGAACGTAATCGGTCAAGATGTATTTTCCACGCCTATTCTGCAATTTCAGACAGTTATTTCTTTGTTTGGCCATTGAAAACTGGTGATGCCAGGATACATGTAAAAATCAAGACAGAAACCAGAACTTTCGTGTAACATGATTAATAGAATGTAAAAGGCAGCTTCTGTTTGATCAAGTCATAATTATCAGAACTAATCTACATGAGTTTGAAAAGTGGGATCACTTGAACTTTATGATTGCAATACTTGTATACAAGTATTGTTAACAATACTTAAAAATTAAAAAAAGTACAAGTATTGTCACTAAGTATTGTCCAAGTATTGTTACCTGTATTTTACCTGAGAGTTAATTAGTGCATATGTTCCAGACCATACGCGTATTTGGACCGTACGCATATTTTTTCAAAATACCTATACGGTCGGACCGTATGCGTACAGTCTGCCCAGTTTTAAGAGATTATCGAGGCTTCAAAAATATTTTGCAGATCAACGTTATTCGAATCTAAAAAAAAAGTTAATTATCGCAATTGTACAATTTAGAAATAAATCTAATTTAATCTATTACAAACTTACATGTCCTGAATTTAGCATGTTCGTAATAAAAGAATTCTGCTCACTCGCAGTTAACAAAATAGTTTGAAATTGAATAAAGTTATTAAAGCAATCGCCAGTAAACAGAATGTGGGAAGAAGTATTGTTGTGTAACTAAATGTAATTAAGTACAATGATCTTTAATAATTATGATAAATGTTGTACATTTGTAGATGTGTATTGCAGTGACATGTACTTTGTGTATTGTGTAATAACTTTAAAACTATAATCATTTTTCTATAAATAATTGTAGGAATAAAGATTAAGTTAATATTTATTTATATGATTCAAACACAAGACATATTCTAAAAATCTAAATAACATAAATATACATGAAATCAATAAGATAGCAGCACTAAGTTGAGAGAGGTACACAACGAATAATCTTACATGTTCAAATGTTCATACATGTATATAACTGTTGTAATCAAAGAACTTGGTGGACCAGGTATCATCATCCAGATAGACGAAATCCTATTTAACCAAAAAGCCAAGTACAACAGGGGTAGGAGTGCCAGTAAAGAACAGTGGGTCTTTGGTATGGCCGACACATTACACAAACCAGCAATTACGTACATGCAGGTTGTACATGTAGATGATAGAAAAGGAGAAACTCTACTACCAATCATTCAGAGTTAACAATCCAGACAGCATCATCCACCCAGACCAATGGAGAGCCTACAGCAGAATAAACTCAGAGCTCCAGCTTGAACATGGTACTGTCCACCACTCAGTCAACTTTGTTGATCCAGAGACTGGTGTGTATATGATTGTGTAATGTATTACCGGTGTACTTATCGAAAACCGGTGAACCGCGTAATATTTATGCAATTCAGTTCACATTGATCTTTGTAATATAAAAAGACTATTATTTAAGTTAACTAATCATGTAACTTTTAAATTATACACAAGCCATTGGATCATATCGTCACGGTATATGTTTTCGTCTCATCCATTTTATTTTGATTTACACAGCGCACGTGTTTTTACCTGTCTTCCGGTTTCTATTTCTAGATAGTAAACAGGATTGCAACGTGACATCTGTCAAAAATGTTTAAGATTGCTTTTAAAGACGTAAGTACCAAAAATAGTGAACTTACCTACTGAACCATACTTTTTGTAATGCCAAAAAATTACTTCATTTATAAAGTAGCTGGAAAAAAATCCTGAAGGGCTATATAAAATTGAACTATGTCGTCTGCATCTCAGACACCCGCTCTACCTGTCATATGATTGTCATGGTGTCACTGATCGTACTTGTAAACAAAAGAGCTGACTGAAATGTGCCGGTTTNAAAAAAACAACAAAAGTGAACACAATTTTGAAAGTGGTCATTTTCAAACATTCTGTTATTTTATTTAGATGTAGTATGATTTATAGATGACCAGAACCATAAAATATTAAAACCAGCCATTTCCGGATTTTAATTTCGTTTACATCCCGTATATCGGCCCTGTTTTTTTTTACTTTATACGAAAACATATGACGCCATTTTACCGACAGCAGACGTTGCCAGATAATCGAGAGTATATTAGAATACAAGAATGGCTTTTCAAACAATCTTATGTACAAAGAAATATTTAACTAGCCATTCTTTGATAATTCCAATCGTCATATGAATTAAGGGTTAACTCTGTCAATCGCCAGATCGGAAAATCGATAATACGTCGAAAACCCATAACACGAGGATACTTGGGCCCAAACATTCGGGGATTCCATAAAATGATGGACCTTAAGAAAACTTGTCGCCAAGTACAATCGCTATCTATAAACATATCTGAGACAAATATTGTTTATTTGTTAGATTGTATGTATATTTTTGAAGTACAGAACAGAATGATACTCACTTGGTCTTGTCTGTTGGAAAACTGGTTTTATTTGGTTTGTAGTTGATAGAAAATAGTAATGTATTTTCGGGAACCAGTAAAATATAAAAAGAAAAGTCAAGTCATATTGATTGGTGATACGTTTTAATTCCGGGAGAGTATTCATGACTACCACACCATGTATCCTCCCTTCCTATGGTACCGCGGGTTCTATGATACCGCGGTATTTATTTTGTCTGTTCCTATGCACTGCAGCGCCACCCGCCGGTTTTTCTATTTATTTATTCATAAACACAACAGTCACATTTATCGGAACGTCTGGTCATTCTGTCCAAATGTCTTGAATTTTTGTAAGTACACGTATTGTTATCTTTTCCTTAGAAATAGCGGACATTTTTATTTTACCCTGATACCATGCTTTGTAAAATGTCCAATAATTAAGCCATATTGTCATAATTCGTCTGCTATTTTTTTCGAAATGTCGTCCGTTTGGTAACGTTTCATTTCAACCCGATTTGGGATTTTTGGTGCTATTTTTAGTTACTCTCTAGACCGACAAAGTTGATGGAAAAATTAAGCTATGAAAACATAAACAAACAAACAAATAACGTGGTTCGTATATTGATCTCATGATTGTGGCATGGTAGGAATTCATCAAAACATATTTTTATGCATATTTTTGGGCGATATAGTATAATACACCATTTGTAACAAACGAAATTTAACTCAAAATACAGATAATTAATTCCAAATACATGATATTAAGACCGTGGAATCCGGCGTTACTAAATACTGGAAC
>MJUT01023164.1:100663-137204 GCA_002080005.1 Gigantidas platifrons
AAATCATCGTTCAAATCGATTGAACTGACAAAAAATTTCACATATTTTTATACTGCAATCGTTCTATTTGAGCAGTCAAAATGCGTTGACAGTATATTTACAAGTGATAAACGGTCACTGACCTTTTATAACATTTAGAAATTAGTTGGGGCTCTTGGGGGTAACTAACTTTTTAAATAATTTGAATATTTGTTGTAATATCCATTAATGTCACTAATGATTGCAGTATAAAAACAATAACAGTGCAATTTGGCACGAATCTGGGAAAATGCTCGGGAAACCCTCGCATTTTCCCCGATTCTAAGCCCCATCCGTATATCGATTTTATATCAAGTCAATGCACTGTTATTGTCTATATATGTCTTCACTCTGCCCTTTATTCTGCAAACAAGAAAAGTATAGACATATAGAATCAACTTCGGACGGAGCTTAACTTTACACACGCTAATCCAGAAATTGATCTATATTTCTATACTTTTCTGGAAGTTAAAATGGCCGAATAAAGGCTGGAGTTAAGAAAAATACATATTTATCCTATTTAAGGACGTAAATATACGAGAATATTACATGACTTATCAACTGAATTGAGCATGTCAGTAACCACTATATTTAAAAAAAATCCATTGAGACCATGGAAATACCCAACGAATGGAGGGAAGACTGCATTACTGCGTTATTTAAGAAAGGAAACCGAAAACATGCATCAAACTATCGACCAGTAAGGTACAGCCTTACTTGCATTTTATGTAAATTACTGGAAACATTTGTTAGAGACCATATGAAAAAGAACTTACTATTTTCACCAAAACAATTCGGCTTTATATCTGGAAGATCCACCACACTACAACTATTATACGTATTGGATAAATGGACAGAAATATTAGACAACGGCGGAAACCTAGACTTTATGAAGGCATTCGATAATGTGCCACACCACCGGCTACTATACAAACTACGTAGATATGGTATTTCACCAAACATAGTAAACTGGATTCAGTCCTTTTTATACAACAGAAAACAGCGGGTAAGAGTCATGAATAGCTACTCTGAGTGGGCGCCAGTAACTAGTGGGATACCACAAGGGAGTGTTTTAGGACCAATACTATATGTCATTTATATAAACGACCTCCCAGACAAGTTAAATTCAGACTGCTATATGTTTGCGGATGACACAAAAGTTTTCAACGAAATTAGATGCGATGAGGACTCAGAAAAACTACAACTCGACATGGAAGAACTAGAAAACTGGTGTGACAAATGGCTTCTCCGTTTCCATCCGGACAAATGCAAAGTTCTATCTGCAGGCAAGCGAAAAACAAGGAGATTTGAGTACAAACTATGTAACACCAAACTACAATACACAGAGATTGAGAAAGAGAAAGATATTGGCATAGTAGTGGACAATCAACTAAACTTTAAGTATTATGGGTCTCATCCGTTGTACCTTTAGGTATCTAGATGAATCTGCTTTCCTCATGCTATATAAGGCATTAGTTCGTCCTCACTTGGAATATGCCAATGCAATATGGAATCCTTACAAGAAAAAACACATAACAGCTTTAGAAAACGTTCAGAGAAGGGCAACTAAACTATTACCAAGATACAAAGAGTTAAGTTATGAAGAAAGATTACGAAAGTTAAAATTACCAACATTGGCATTCCGAAGGAAAAGCATGATGGAGGTTTTCAAATTAACATCTGGAATATATGATACATCTTTACCACCTATATTTAAAATGAATAAGGACCCGATAAAACGAGGCCATAGTAAGAGCAAACAAGAATATCAGGAAAAACTTTTTCACATTCAAAACCACCCAAACATGGAACAATTTACCTGAAAACGTTATTAATGCTAAAACAACAAAATTATTCGAAAGCAGATTAGACAGATATTGGGAAAATCAAGACAACATGCATAATTATGAAGCCAACCTTACAACCAGAACAGAAATAAAAAGTTATGAAGAAGATGAAGTTCTGAACAAAGTGGTCAACGACCAGAGTTCAGAAGAGGGACCTGTAAGTGCCTGTAAGTATATAAATGTTCAAAAAGGAATAACTATGGAAGTGTGTAGAAAAATATTAATTGAACAGAACGGTATCAACATACTTATTTGACAAACTCCACAAATGAGATTATGGTATACGACAGATCAGACCACAGTTGGAGTCTGAATTCCGCAAGTTTATTAACGGTTGAAATCCAAATCTCCATGGTCACTAAAAAAAATAAAAACATAAAGAGCTAGGGTTTTTGCAGTCAACACATTATCCGGATTCCAAGCCCAACCAGTCTTTGCTCTTGTCCCTTAAAGGGGAATTTGCGGTAGTGCCTACCGACAAAATTGAGGGCAGAGCTCATCATCAAAAATTCCCGTTGATATGAACAGCATATTTATGAAACTGTATGTCACATGACCTAAAGGTCACATTCCTCAGAAATTTGAATTTTCAAAGTGATTTTTGTAGTTTTTAGACTGATGAAGAATATTAATTTTTAATACGACTGAAAGTTTGGGAGGGAGGAACACTAGTAACCATGCTTGTCAAATATATTGCTACAAAAGTAACTGAAACTGTATCATTGATTTTTCCTCCTAGAGATAACCGTGGCCAAAATTATGAAGAATCTGAAGATTTGCTGCACCCACAGCTATTTATACCCACGGTCCCGGTTTAAGACAGACTGCACATTTAAATAACAGAGAAGCAGCAAATACCAATTTCAATCTTGGGTTTAGCTCGCCCATGGCTTAAACCCAGGATCTACTACACATGAGACAAACATACTAACCATTACATAACTGATGCAGTTAGCTATGTGACTAAAAATAATCTCCCATTGTCCATTCCTCTATTGAAATATACATAAAACTAACCCCAAAAAAATTCATATTATACATTTATTATTTGTATATGATTAAAATGAAGACATGTACAAAAGGTATGACAAATAATATACATCAATAAAAAATTAAAATATGAAAAATGGTTTGGTTCTTTCCATGAATATAAATGTACGCATAGGTGGATAAACTGGCCTTTTTGATTGTGTAGAAATTGTAAAAAATATATCAAGTTAAAAACAGATTAGGACCAATATTACATTTTAAAAAGAATTTCCTATAAAACAACATGATCTTAATTTTGTAATAACATGCACATAACTCAAATAAAACAATTTGAATGAAATATGTACCACTATTGTTTAGTATTTTCTTTGAAACTGTAACAGACTGTGCTTAGGTCTATTAACACAAGTCCGAGACTTGATGCAGAACTTAACCATAACAATTTTAATATAAAAAGCTAAAAATTGTACATTTTCATTATGATTGTGTACAATATACTCATTTTGTTTGCATAAAATGAATATGCAGCAAAAAAGAAAACAATGGAAAATTGCTGTTTCCAATAGCTTACTTTATCAAATAAAAATAGACAAAATAAAATACATTTTTCTATATATAATATTCTAATATCAAGCAAACAAATTGCAGTGATTCCCAAGTTTCGTCGGACACTGGCAAATGTCCGGTCATTTTTTACCTGGTCCGATAATTTTATGCTGAAGCTCGGACCAAATGTCCGATGAATTTTAATGAGAAGCAATAGTCATTTCCCACAACTTCCCTTTCCCAAATGTTATTAAGTGTAATCTAATTTATAATTTAGTTTTTATTTCAAAATATATGTGAAACTGCAAACGACAACATCGATATCTGCTAGCTTGTGTACATACAATTTTACACCTTAACATATGGAATTCAGGCTTAAATAAATTGTAAACCAGTTTCAAAAACTGATATATCTGATAACCGCAAAGTACAACAACGAGCAACAACGGACTTGTACTTTCCCGGCGGTAAGTACCGATCAGCATGTCACTTTCCAGTGTTTTTTTTTAACTTTCCCCGGTAAACGGGAAATGGGAATTTTCATGCATTGCAGTGTTTATCATGCATATCAGATGGATTTTTTTTGTCCAGATTAAGGTTAAGCCAGGAATTAAAAAAGGTGTTAAGTTCAAGTTAGTACAAATGTAGTAGTATGTGCTTCATCAAATTTATTCAAACAGAAGGGTGTGAGTTGTCAGATAGTTTATATATCTCCTCCATGATCACTGGTAAGGCCAAATAAAAAAATATATGTGTGGTTTCAGTTGCGCCCCGAAAAAAAGGGTAGGTAGGTAGGGATTGGTTTTTTTTTTATCAATATCAGATGGAAACAAATGATTTTCTTTTACAAAATGTACTACCTTTCTCTTCTTTGCATGATGCATTTATATATGTGGAGGAATTCTATATTAGGACATAAAGTGTGACAAGTAAAAAAATTAGTCTTTAATTAAAAGATTCTTGAGAGTTTTTGCATTCATTGATTCAGCAAAATGTCTACATTTTCATCAAATAGCAATGGCAAGATAAATACTGTACCCATTTTCTCATAATTTTGTGATGCATCAGAGTGTCCACTGTCTGTTGCATTCATAACGTAGTGTCCAAATACAGCTTTTTATATGCCTTAAAAAAATTCGGTCCAGTGAAATGTCATTCGGTCCAGTAATGTCACCATCATTACTGGACCGAATGTCCAGTAAATTTTAGTTCACCTTGGGAAGCACTGAAATTGGAACTAAAAATCTTTGGTGTATTTGAAACAACATATAAAAGATGGGGATAACCAAATTGCACAATCTTAAAACGAAATTTAAAAATTTGCGTACAAATGCTGACAAAATTAAAAGCAAAACTAAAAATGATTGGTTGAACTAAAATAAAAACATTGAAAAACAATGAAGGATAAAACATAAACTTGACAGAATTTATAACTAAAAACACATGTAACCAGACCAAAACTTTCTAATTTATCAGTAAAAAATAAAGTATCTCATAATAATACAGGTTTAGGTTTATGGTGTTTAATGCCACTTTCAACAATATTTCAGTTATATCGTGGAGATCAGTTTTATTGGTGGAGGAAACCGAAGTACCCAGAGAAAACCACCAACCTGTCTCAAGTCATTGACAAACTTCATCACATAACATCATATCGAGTACAACTCATCTGAGCAACATTTGTGGTGATAGGCACTGATTGCACAGGTAGTTGGAAATTCAACTACCATATGATCACAAACACATCGGCCCCTATAATAATTATACATATATATACTGTCTGCATAACATTCAATTCAGCACTATTTGATACATAGTTATTAGTTCTCATACTGTCAAAAATGTAAACGAAAAAGTCATAATTATTTACAAAAATATTCACACATTTTTTTTTTATTTCAAATCTTTTATTTCTATTATTAATTCAAAAGACTTATTATCCACATAATTTTTGTTTCAAAGAATATTTGAAGCTGGGTTTTTTTTTTTTTTTTTTTTTTTTTATAAATAATCATTTCAGTTAATGATTCAACCAGCTTCAAAAGCTATAGTAAACTACACATTTCAATAATACTTATTTTCAATATAAAACAACCTGTGTCTAACCCATGTACTACACTACCCCTCTATGTATATAATTTCATTTTACTTTCATGATCTAAATGTGTGATCGATGACATAGCTGCCAAAAGGTGTGATCGACACGCAGTGTTCTATTTTATTTATAGTCAAAAACACTCTACTGGTTCTTTGTAGCACTTGACTGGCTGTCTGATGATGAAGGGAAAATGCTAGTCATCATGGCCACTAAGCTGTTGAATAAATTCTTGATATATGTCCAAATCATAGCCCAGCTGAAAAGAAAAAAAAATCAAATTCATGTTAAAGTTTTAACTATAAACAAAACTATTTTTTTTTAATATATTTTCACCAATACTCACTGCAGAAAAGTATTTACATTAATAATTGAACTAGAACTTTGAGTAACCTCACTGAGTGATACCCCCCGCTTGCAGTTTAGTAGGAGTTAGGCTTACAAGGTACATGCCCCCCTCCCTTTTCGTGAAAGTATAAGTTGAATTATCCCCCCTTTTAAATTTTGGACAACAACCATATTCATTCATGCACATCTGCAGGTAGTGTACTACAAGTGTGTAAAGTTTCATAAAAATCCAATAAGCCGTTTAGGAGGAGTTGTGCTTACAAGGTACATGGACGGACGGACAGTATAAGTTGAATTATCTCCCCTTTTAAATTTTGGACAGCAACCATATTCCTTCATGCACATCTGCAGGTAGTGTACTACAAGTGTGTAAAGTTTCATAAAAATCCAATAAGCCATTTAGGAGGAGTTGCACTTATAAGGTACATGAACGGCTTATTGGTTTTTTGTGTGAAACTTTACACATTTGTAGTACACTACCTGCAGATGTGCATGAAGGAATATGGTTGCTGTCCAAAATTTGGAAGGGGAGATAATTCAACTAGTACTTTCACAAAAAGAAGGAGGGCATGTACCTTGTAAGCGCAACTCCTCCTAAACAGCTTATTGGATTTTGATGAAACTTTACACAGTTGTAATACACTACCTGCAGATGTGCATGAAAGAATATGGTTGCTGTCCAAAATTTGGAAGGGGAGATAATTTAACTAATACTCCGTATTGGTTTTAAACAATCCCACTTTGTTGAAGACCTTGTGGCGACCCCTAGATGTATGTTCTTGGTTAGTTTATTTTGGAGATGGGATGTTGTCTCCTTGACATAACTCAATATCCGTTCTTTTTTCATAGGTAACTTGCTAATATACCTGTATTCCAAAGTTTGAACATCACACTATTGCAAGCGGGTGGTATCACTCAGTGAGGTCACTCACAGTTCTATTTAAATTTTCTAGTGCATCTAAAGCTTATCAGTAATTTGGACATGTTTCTGTTGATCTTACAGTCATATTGTCAGTATTAAAATTCCTTGTCAGTAACGTAAAACACATTATGATGTTGCTGATAAAAACAACGTCAGATTTGAAGATCTCTACCGATATTATCACTAGTATCGCTGCTCTTCCTATCGGACTCGATGCCATATTAGCGATAATGTCTGTCTCGACCTTCATAACTACTGTTACTCTATATATACAACACGTCCCATCTGAAACAACAACACAACTTATAGGGGTTGTCGAGTTCGTGATCATATGGTAGTTGGATTTACAACTTCCTATGCAATCAGTGCCTATCACCATTTACGTTGTGAGTTCGAACCCTGCTCAGGTGAAGTGTACTTGATACAACATTATGTGATAAAGTTTGTCAGTGACTTGCAGCAGGTAGGTTTCCTCCACCAATAAAACTGACCGCCATGATATAACTGAAATATTGTTAAAAGTGGCATTAAACACCATAACCCTAATCCTATATTTCACTACTTACTCCACTTTGTTTTCTAAAACGAAACTGAGTGTTATTATTGTGATACAAGTGAATACAATGATCATGGCATAATCTGAGTTGACATATTGAGTAAGATCAGGAAGAGCTGGTTTCCATGGTAGCTTCTGTGATATACTCTTCATAGGAGATGACCTCTTTACTGTGACAACTTTCTCTTCTGTAACCGTTCTAGTTACTGTGCCAATATCATTCTGGGAATCTGTTTCTGTCTGTAAACAAAAACACAAATTCATATTATTATTTCATAATGTGGGAAACTGTTATCTTGGATGGAGGACAGGGTGGGCTGTCTGATTTTATTTTGAGTTCACTTTCAGAAAATTTTCAGCTATATCATCATGTGACTACTAAATAAGTTATTGGGACAGGAGAGCCCAGACAGTTATAACATATACCTCCCTTAGGTTGGGTCATTGGTTTTTTTTTCTGTCACTTTCAGCTATATCATGACAATATGAATTAATGGGGAGGAAAGCCTCGCCAGTATTCCTGGTCTGACCAGTGAAACCATGGGTTGGTGTTCAAATAAGGATGAAAATGAAGGTAAAATTTTTGCGCTTAATCGTATCAATTTTCAAAACATGAACCAAACAATACTGCATATGTGTTTTTTTTGTGGGTATGTACATGTACCTCATTTTTGCTTTATTCGCGATAGTCATCGATCAGCGAAAAAAAGAATCCGCGTAAATTTCCACCCTTTACTACATAAATATCTTGATTTTCTTAAATAATTGTACAAGATCTATCTCCCCCTAGTATCACTGGATATTTAACAATTTTATGGTCACTGCCACTCTTTAAAGTCTGAAATGACGCTTTTAAAATAAAAGAGGGGGGGGAAACATCCTTCCTGAATATAAGGCATATGGTGACAAATAACAGGTAAATTATTTTAAATGTAATTAGTTGTCCTTTTATCTTTAAAACATTAATTACCCTAAATAGTTGTTGCTGTATAACACACCTTTTTTAATTAATACTAGCATTTCCATTCAATGATTTAAAATTACCTGTAAGTTGACATTTTTTGCTGTTAATTAATTGATCACATTTTTCTTTGAAGTCTGTTAATGAGACTTATCTGTTTTAAATTTTTGTAAATGTTTTGTAATTTTACATGAATACTTTAATACATAATTTTCAATTAATGAAAACGTGTACAATTCTAAAATACCGCCGATCGCATACAAAAAGCTCTTACTCAATTTATTCAAAAACATTTCCTATTTTGAATTGTTGGTCAAACAATTCAGATAATGTTATTCTAATACAGTGTTTTCATTTGAAGCCGGGAACCGGCGCATTTCACCGGCTATTGCTATAAAATCCCCGGCTATGAATTTTTCAAGCATGGGTTTAATGTTAAAAATAAATCGAGTTGTCTTTTCTATTTTAATTGTGTAAGTTTGTCATTTGCCAGCATGTACTCTCGGAGTGAACATGGGATTATATAATTCGGGGATTGAAAACAAATCTTAGTGTTTGAGCTTGGTCATGATTTGACCTTAATTTTGTGTATGAAAAAGTGCTGTTGTGACAAAGAAACGAGTCGATGGCCAATTTTTTCTTTCGGCCTCAAATTCTCGTCCCATTTATATTATTTCAATTACTTCTGGTTTTTATCTAACGGTTTCGTTTACTTCAGAGGATAAATATGCAATGACCGAAGGCTGAAGAAGGGAAGAATTAATTATTTCTTTATGTTAAAACATTACGATTCACAGTAGGAATAATAAATGAAAGTTTAATCATTCCAACAGAAGATTTGAGGCCGACTAGCTTTGGTCCGAATGACATTGATAACATCGACGAAGCGGCAGAAATCAATATTGAACTTTTGTCCAAAAAAAGCAAAAAGATGATTAAAATAATTTGAAATATTGGTTACTGTAACGCAGAGCGCTACAAATGTCCCCCAAACGAACAATACAAGTACTAGTGGTATGAATGAAGAATAGTGTGAGAACATAGCAAGAAATAATTAGAGCCCAGTTTTTGACTCTATCATGTTGGAAACCAAATTTCACCCAAATCGGACGATTTTTGTATTTTGGCAGACATTTTGGGTTCAAAATGGCCACCATAGCAACCAACGATGGATATCAATTCGCAACATCATAATCTACTTGGAAACCAAATTTTGCCCAAATCGGAGGATTTTTGTATTTTGGCGGCCCTTTTGTACCTTGGTTACCATGGCAACGGCTGCCATTTTGAATTTTTCAACCCCCCCCCCTGCTGCCACACACTACGGTGGATATTCCTACAAAGTTTCATGATGTTTGATGAAAGGAATCCAAAATTTTTTGAAAACCCCCCTTTTTGTTTCCATGGCAACTGCGGCAAAGTTTGTCCAACCAATTCCGATATTTTTGGCTTACCTCGTTGCACTAGATGTGGATGTTGTTCCTAACAAGTTTCATAAATTTCTTTTGGGCGAGTAACCTGCTATAATCATTTTTGTGTTTTTCAATTTTTTTTTGCATTTTGGCCGTTTCCATCGGCACCCATTTTGAAAATTCCGAAAGTAGTCTGCACATCTACTCATACTGCTTAACATTCATGTGAAGTTTCATTGATTTCCATTCAGCAGTCGCAGAGAAATGTGTCGGACAAACTTTTGGCAGAAGAAAGAAGAAGAATAATAATTTAATAAGAAACGGAGCAAACACAATATGTCTCCCAAACTTCGTTTGGGGGACATAATTAATTGATTGAAAGAGTGAAGGGAATATAACCCACTTTATGTTTTCTATTAGAGTAAGCATGGTCTGATCTTGCAACAGTGTATCCGATCAGTATGGAAAAAGGGGGTATTACCGAATATGATGAGCACCAGCCCAAGAGTAGACCAGTAAAACTTAGTTTAATTGTTCGGATCACTAAATATTTTCAAATGTTCATTTCGGGAACTGGGCCAGTACGATTAAGATGCCACATTTCTTTTAAAGTTCTGACTCGAATATCTCGAATGATATTGCAAATATTTGATGTCCCTAGTCATTTTCAAAAGTCCCCTGTCTGACATTATTTTAATTTTCTGTTCGAGGACATGGGATATACAAAAATGTACATGTATATGCATTAACATGAAAAAGTACCTAGTCTGTCAAAATATAGACTATGTATATGCAGATGCCTATGCCTATGAATATAAGGAACTGTCTATCCCCTTCTGAAGCACATGCTTGAGTTCTCCCTTAAAATATTTGATGGGAGTTTGGTCATTTGTGATGGTATATTTTCAAAATAAAAGTTTATTGAAATGTACGAGTCAGCTTGACAACTTTCATTCTTCATTTTGTATTGATACTGGTTTGTGGTTACATTAACAATCAGATTCTTGAATATTACTTACTTTGAAAGTTCTTTTTTGTTATTAAAAAAAGTTAAATGCATACTTTATTTCAAAATCTTAAGAGATATTACAGTAAGAATATAGAAAAGGCTAGCAAATTAACAAGTATATTCTTTAAATGTGCATTTAATATGATAATATAAGCTTTAAGATAAGAAATTCATAATGATGCTATTTTAATTATTCAAAAACTGCAAAGAATCTGAATGCTGATATAACTTCATACTATGTCAAGGAAATGAAGCAAACACCAATATTATCAAATCTTTATTTTCAATAGTACATAATCATAGGGGAAGTCCATATTTATTTTCTGAATGATCAAGTTTATTTCTACTGCCTACCAAACTTGTACATTTATCTTTGATCTGAAAAATTGCAGAACCATGTGACATCTTTCTCAGAAATAACATCGTCCTGAATATAGCTGAAAAAATTGCTCGCTGGACGTTAAACATCAATCAATCAATCAGAAATAACAATGGAAAATGACCGATGGTTGTTAATCTTGAGAAAAACTGTTCAATTGTCAAGAAGATTTTTTAAAGTTAGTCAAAATTCACCAAATCAAAAATCGGCTGGGGTGCTTCCACCTGCACCTTTACCAGGGCTTTTCACTGAACCCACTGGGGGCCTTCTGACTCTCGACCGAATTTTCTCTCTGCCTATAATTCTAAAATCTCCCCCTATCAAAATTTGTAGTGAAAACACTGTAATATAGCGGTCAATTTGATAACATTTTGGTTAAATCTCGTGAAAATTAAATACCACTAAAAAAAATTTCACCAATTTGAAAGAAAATCGTGAAATTGACTCCCACGAAAAAAACCCACTTATACTGTATATTTCACTCAGGCAAACGTTTTAGTGCTAGGACTAAAAAATGAAAATTAGATATGAAATCGAACATTGTGCTAAAAAAAAAACAATAAAATCTTTTTCATGTGGACAATTGACTTGTGAAAATGAGGCAATCATAGTTTAAAACCACTCACATTGATTCAGTGGTTGAGTAATGACTGCATCCTTGAAAAAAAAAGAGGTGAAAATTCTATAAAAAAAAATTGTTTATCACAATGATGCAATTAGATTTACCTTGGATGTTGTTATCTCGGTTTTTTCTTCATATTCTTCAGATTTTGTTTCAACAACTGATCGTCTTGACGGTCTAGTTGTTGTTCCAGTTGGTGCTGACTTCCTTCTGGAGGGCGATTTACTGGTTTTGCGACTCTTAGACCTTGAACGTCCTCTGCCTCTAGAGGCAGAGCGTGATCTGGACTTTTTGGCCGGAGTTTTCTTTGGCGACTGTAAAATTAAAACAATGTTGGAATATACTTTGTGCTTTCAACAAATATATCTACAGGTTGAAATTTTTTTAATCTAAAACTGACAAAATTGCTACCATATTTTTTTCTATTGACTGGACCAAAATGTGCAATATTCTACCTAGTTTTATTCAATTTTATTAACAAATTAATTATGAGACAGGTCCTACCTGTAGTGCCAGCGAAGCAAAATCCACATTATCTAATATTTAAATCATTATGATTATAACACATACAAATTAAAGTCTTACAATGTCAAGGCTCATGATTATAACACATACAACAAGATGAACTGTGAGCTAATGCTCACTCATGATACCCCCACTCTTCGGCAAACAGGAAGTAGGAAGCTGACAGGTTAAAAAACGATTCCCACGATATGGGGTACCTATATGAAGCTTGTGACCAGATTTCTACCATCAATTGTTGCTGAGAAAAATGCGACAAAAAATGGGCATATATGTTCAATGTGTATAAAAATCAACAAAGTCGGCAAACAGGAAGTAGGAATCTGATGGGTCCAAAAAACGCTTCCCACGATATGGCATACCTATATGAAGCTTGTGACCAAATATCAGATTTCTGCCATCAATAGTTGCTGAGAAAAATGTAACGAAAAATGTGCATATATGTTCAATGTGTATAAAAATCAACTAAGTCGGCAAACAGGAAGTAGGAATCCGACGGGTCCAAAAACGCTTCCCACAATATGGCATACCTATATGAAGCTTGTGACCAAATATCAGATTCCTGTCATCAATAGTTGCTGAGAAAAATGTGACGAAAAATGTGCATATATGTTCAATGTGTATAAAAAACCAACTAAGTCGGCAAACAGGAAGTAGGAATCTGACAGGTCCAAAAACGCTACCCACAATATGGCATACCTATATGAAGCTTGTGACCATATATCGGATTTCTGCCGTCAATAGTTACTGAGAAAAATGCGACGAAAAATATCTTGGAAGGACGGACGGACAGAGGTAAAACAGTATACCCCCCTCCCCCTTTGGGGAGCGGGGGTATAATTATGATAATAGGTGTTACCTATTGTCCTAACTTGGGACAAAGTCCAATATTTTTTTTAAACAATATTAACTCAGATATATGAAACAGGCACGGCCATGAATGCTCGCGAATCTGAAAATTATCTGCCAATTTCACGCTCATCCATTGCATCAAAATAGTGTGCAGTGAT
This sequence comes from Gigantidas platifrons, assembly GCA_002080005.1. Taxonomy (NCBI): domain Eukaryota; kingdom Metazoa; phylum Mollusca; class Bivalvia; order Mytilida; family Modiolidae; genus Gigantidas; species Gigantidas platifrons. The sequence continues at coordinate 113,901 of MJUT01023164.1, forward strand.
CTTGAAGGTGTTTTTCAGAATGGGCCCATGGCCCCTTCAAAAAAATTTCAATGGGCCATGCTATCATATGAATGGGCCATTGTAAATGAAATAAATTTCCAGCACAATAATGCATCCATGTAGATGTGTATTTCATACTACAGCTCATGTAACATTTAAATAAATATAATTGATTGAAATTGAATTGCTTTTCAGTTTTCTAGTGATTTCTAGACTCTGGATTCACTCATCTTTACCTGCTCTACTACATTGTTATTCCAAGGACTGAAATGTTTAACTTTGCCCATTATCGAAACATACACTGCACTTTAGCATGCCACATATTTAAAATTTCTCTATTTAATATCTATAAGCAATCAAATATCACTTATTTTTCTGTTATTTCTAATATCCTACATAATTATAATTATCAGGGCGAACAGGAATTAGAGCTTTGACACTGATGTATAGTTAAAACTACACTTACAGAGAATAAAAATTAACATTTTAATACACCTTTCATGCCTTTGTTATTGAATCTGTTCTCAACTCAGTTACACACACAGTAAATCAAATAAAGGTCAAAAGGCTTTAATAAAGTCATACATTTCAAATGAATTTTTATTCCATGTAAATTTTAACAATAAAACAACCATGAGTAGGACGGTATTTGCGGACGTCTTTCTCGTTAGCATTACAATCTGATGAGACAGGGTCTGGGGTACTTGTACGTCTTGTGAGCCAGAGTCAATCATATTTTCAGTTTCTTTTCTCACGGAATCGTCAGGATCGAAATTGTTATTACCATCTCGACCAACAAACGAAAACAAAGTCTTCTGGCCAGGTAAAACAGGCAGACGCTGCTTTTTTTGGAGGCATTTTTCTATAAAATTCAACTAAATACCGACAAACAATAACTCGCAGACACATACTTTCAGAAATAGAATTTTCCGTTAAAATAAAATTTCATATTGAATTTTGGGATGATTGTATACAAATGTTCATTCATTTGATTCATATCTGTCAAAAATCAAATTTACAAACGTTTATTTGGAGTAACATTTGAAAAAAAAAGTCACATCATTGGTTGTTATTTTTTCCCGGTATTTAGATATTTCATAATTATATTTACTTCAGCGTTAAAACATTCTCAATGATCCGATTTCGACACGATTATGCATAATTCAGTGGGGTTCACTGTTTTTCAAGGGGTTCACTGCAATTCGGTGTACTGATGACTATCGTTCCATGGATACCGAACCTTGCAAAATTATTGTGCGCCACACGGGCGCTTACATTTTACTTTCACTGCGCCATTTTTCAGCTTAATGCGCAGATTGCGCATGGCGCTGGACTTTCCCGATCACTGAGTGTGGACATTTTTTTGGCCGAGATATATCGGAGACAACTTTTTTTAAGGCCGAATCTAGTCCACGAGTACCAGATTACTGTGCATCCTTACAGAGTCGACGTGATCTCGCCATCGCCATATTGTATGCGTGTCTCCAAGGATACAGGAAGTAGTTCTTGTGAACGAAAGATTTTTAGGCCATCAGTATATACATCAGGAGTGTGGAATTGCCATGCCCGACTCGCACATAGAACCTGCCGGACAAGTAGATTTTCCTGGCTAGCTTGTCCGGGGACAAGTAAATATCAACAAATAAAAATAATTTCTTATTAAAGTATTCTGGAAAGACAATTTCTCAAATGATATTATATCGTAAAATATTGACGGTTATGTTTTATGTGTTTTTTTTTATTGGAAACCATCGCGTCAGTGGTTTTCCGAAAGCAGCTAAAAATGACTAGAATTGTAAAAGTTCTAAGTTGAGTATTACGACCCGATTGCAATGATAATTGTACTGCATTTACTTAACGAAAACCGGGATCGTGTAACAGGTTTTTATTGATATTCCGAATGTGACGTTTCCTTGCTTGTCCATGGCTTTTCATAAAAAAACAGGGCCTAACATCCGTGAACATACATTATATAATACAAATCAGGTTGCAGTCGTTACAATGGATAAATATTTAATAACAACAAAAAAAAGGCTGGAAAGGTTCTGTTGACAATGAGAAAGTTAACAAACGCTAAACTCTAGCGGGAAAAGACACATAATTTGTGGAAAAACACCCAACAGTGGCAACGGACTGTTCAGTCAAAGTGGCTAGCCGATTTCTCATGGCTACTGCTGGATTCTGATATTGTCTCATCTTGCAATATCTACAGGAAATATTTTGATTTTGCTGACCGGAAATCATTAATGTTTTTTTGTTGCAAAATCGTGGACAGAATGGATACTTATCTTCCCATGCCCATGGAGACACAACTAAAACGGTTTGATGGATAAAGCCATTGTCAAGGTTAATAAAAATTAACTTGATTGATATGAGAAATTTTTTCAACACAGCTTATTCTGTATCTAAAAACAACCGACTGCACATTCCTATCTGAAATTCAAATTTAAAATGGTCTTCATTTGGGCAGTGATCACTTAGACAGGGATGTTTGTGTTAACATTTCAAATTTTACGCAATGATGTAATAGAAAATATAAACAAGTTCAATTTACTTTCTTTTTAGTTAGCAACTGTGTTTGCAAGTATCAAATGTTTATAAAAAACAAAAACAAAAAAACAGGACAAGTAGGATTTTGTCCGGACAAGTAACTTTTTTCAGATAACTTGCCCAGGGACAAGTAGAATATTTCAGTATTTCCACACCCCTGTACATGTATTTTTTTCTCTCGATATTTCTATCATAAGTGGCAGCTTCACTGGCATATATTATAATTGCTTTTGAAATTTCGATTGGAATTTGTTGTACTATTATGTCACTAATTAATTTTGCATCAAGATCATATATGTACAAAATGTACATTTATATATAAATTTGTACATGTATTCTGCATTCTTCTTCAACAAAACTTAACCAAATTATCATTTTCTAATTGAATATACATACTGAGAATCTTTTCACTACTTTCTGGGGAACACTAGAAGCTGGTTCCCATGAATCTGTTTCTGGTCCTTGTCCTTTCCACCTGACCAAATACTCTTTCTTTCCTCTGCTTTTTCTCTCTTGTAGAATTTGCTCTGCCTATCAAAAAAAAAAAAAAAAAATTGCATCTACTAAAACAGAATTTACCCAGTCAAAACAAATAAATTGATGTAAAATATGCCAGACTTTTGAAATTCGTCGGACCAAGCGGGCAGAAAATCACAAGGACAGGCAATACTGCCAAGTATGCCAATCCGGGTGTCCGACAACATTTTTTGTTTGTGTATTTTGCTTTGCACCGGAAATCGGAAATGCAACTGGTATGCCGGAACGATCACGGTCAACTAGGAATTAGATTCTGCTTCAAATGACATTTACTTCTTAAACATGCAACTGTTTCCATGGTAATTCTATTAATCATTGTATTTTTATAGTTTAAACTGGCTGTGATGAATCAATGCGACCATTTCGTGTGTTTATATTTGAAAACATGGCAGGTCGGGTTTTTATTGTTCCCATCACCGATTCCGTTTAAATTTTAGAATTTTGTATAATGTCCCTGAATGTCAAGTTGATTATCCCTTCGTTTTTTTCTTCACTTCTTCAAAACTTTTTCTTCAGGGGAAAATTCAGGTCCTGCACAATTTCAGTAGGTCTTGCAGAAAATTATTGGGTGCAGGACCTATGTCCTGCATATTGAATTTTTTTTCTCAAAAAGTCTGATATATGCAACATTTGAGTGTATGATGTGACACAGAGATCCTTGTAGGATCAAATTTGAATTTTAAAAAATCCAGTACTTCAGCTATATTCAGAACGAAACTATTTATTTTAGTTATGGCTGCACCTAATCTAGTTGAGATTAGACTTCAGAATAAATTTACTGCTCTCTAATATCTCCATTCTAATCTCATCACAAGAAGGGTATTCTGGAAATTTAAAATCTGACCCTCCCCATACCTCCCCACCCTTTTTTGATTGTATAACAGTGTTGAACAATTTTTCCAATTACTGATATCGAGAAACTGACAAGCTAAAACGTCAGACATCACGAAATTAATTGTGTGGTAAACAGTAATATATTATCATTATTTTTGCCGATTTGAACTAGGAAATATGTCTATCTATGAAATCTTACATGCACTTGATCCAACACAATCCATCCATGCCAAACTATGCATTGTAATGCACCAGGGGGATCATATTTTAAATTTCCAGAATACATTTCTCGGAACTTGTGACAGAGCAGAAAATTTCTTCTGAAGTCTAATCTCAACGAGATTATCGTACACAACCCAATAATACACAGTACAATTGTTAATCAATCGTGTACCTCAATTTGCAATTTCAAAAGTTTTTAAACAGACAAATCCATAGCTCTATACTACTATAGTAACAAAAAATGGCCATAAGAGCTATGGACACAGTATGATTCAGCAGTTAAATGCATATGTTACAGGACGTTTCGTCCACAGTCATTTCGGCCATAGTACCAGTTCGGCCACAATTTTTGATCTTTAGTGCTTGCTTGCTGGTACGAGTGTTTAATAGTGTTTCATTTTACAAACAATAAAAATATCAAAACCACATTGTTCTTATGTATACATATATATATATATAAAATTGGCATGGTATAAACCAATCTTGATCTGAAATAAAAATATGAATATCCATACAAAAATACCGGCTCAGTTTCTCAATCCATACTTACGAAAATAACAAAGTACTGAAATTACAGGAAATTTAAATTCTGCATATGGCCATTTCGACAATTTATTTCTCATCAGTGCAGATAAAATCGTAACATTTGGAAGACCAATAACCAAAAGATGTTGAAATCATGAAATAAATGATCACAGATTGAAGCAAAACAACATTTTCCAGAAGAATCCATGCAAAAATACAGACTATAACCAAGGATCCACACTTACCAAAGCCTGAGACATAAATAAATGGTCACAGAATTAGACAAAATAGGTATGATGTCTTTTTATATGAAATTTATTTGGATGAGGCTAAGAAACAGGGGTACTGCGAGGCCTAGCTGCAATAATGTAGCTCCTGTGACAAACTTGTGTCTCGGCGGAGCTACAAAGCGGTGCCATTCGTCACAATGGCAGTGTAGGAAACCATTTTTTTCAAACACTCGCCATTTTGGCTAGTTGCTTCAAAATTGTACTCGCCAAATTAGAATTGCACTTGCCAAGTTTGGCCAGTGGGTAGATATTTCTACTCGCCAATGATCTAATGCAAATATTTTACATGAGAAATAATAACAAAGATTTATAACATCTTTATTCATTCTGCATACAAATCAGTTACTTTTTCAATTAACATCATAACTCATGAACTCGATTATAAGCAGTATTTAATTCAATCATGTCTCCGAACTAACTGTTTAGAACATCGAAATTAATTGCTGCAAAATCCGACCCCGACTCGAAAATTACGATTTTTTTTTTTAAACATTTACCTTTTTACCATGCCCACCCAAACCCAATTTTATTTGCTACCATCAAGTTTTACTCTACCAATTCGGTATTTAAGATAATCTGAATCGCTTGCATTGACCTTTGGGATGTATATATTAATTTTATTTGATCCTGGTTCGGAACAGGACGCCATCTTTTAGCGTTTTCTATCAATAAAAGAAATCAATATGGTGGACGTGAAACATTGCATCGCTATTCCTATCAACGATTTTGAAGGATTTCTTCACATCTTTTATTGTTGAATCAAAAATTTTACGGAATCATTTTACTGAGAAACTACTTTGTCAGTTTGGTTGACAGGGGCGAGTGCAAAATAATCAGAACTCGCCTCACGATGTTTGGTCGCCAGATTGTGGAGTTCTTACACAAACTTACTCGCCGAAGTTGTTCTCTTCTCGCTTTTGGCGAGCGGTGGTTACTTTCACTGCAATGGATCAAAAAAATATATTGCAGTTGAACATAAAAATTCACTATTTACGCTTCAAACATTTCATTATAACTATTACTGATGATCCCAGTCCTTGTTAAATCAGTTTGGCTGAAAAATGTATGCTTTTCAAAAGTAACAACAACCTTGTTCAAATTTATCTATCGTTCGCCATAACCGGAAACTACGGAAGGCGGAGCTTTTCTAAATATGGTATTTCTACTACGATATTTAGTATATTTACTACAGCTGATGTAAACATTCATGCCTCAAATCGTCAAATATGGCATCCAAAAAATACCAAAGTGAGCCTTTGACCGGAAAATGACCACAAATGACGAAATTCAAAATGTAGTTAGTAAACGAATTTTATTTTGTGGGAATTACATTCTAAACTACTGGTAGGTAATAAAAACTTGCTATAATAGTGGACAAAAGGAAAGGCTTGTCTTATTATTGATAAATGCAGGTGTCAGAAACTCTGTAAGCGAGCACAAAAAATCTCTGCGACTGCTCCATTACGTGCAATGGCATCCCGTTAAAACCCTTGTGAGTAAGCGAGCATTTATGGTTTTATTATTAGAACTATGCGAGGCCTTGCCGAGCAGTCCCCCTGTTTGGTGCCGAATTCAAATAAATCTCATATAAAAAGACATCATGATACCTATATTGTCTTTATACTACAATACTATATTTTTTTCTCTCACTGTTATCTATATAAAAAAAAAATAATTAAAATTCGTATTCCCCGTCATGGTCCAGTGTCAGTAATCTCGTTGAGATTAGCATTCCGAAGAAATTTTTGTCTGTATCTTCATCCTAATCTCGTTTCAAGCCCTATCAAGGGTATTCTGGAAATTTTAAATTTGACCCCCGGTGCATTCCGATGTATATTTTGGCATGGACGGATTGTGTCAGATCAAGTGCAGGTAAGATTTCATATATAGACATATTTTCTAGTTCAAATCTGCAAAAATATTGATATTTCCTTACCTTTTACAGCGTATATCCGACAAAATAATCCAAACTTCACTTTAAATGGTCCACCATTTTACTGAACTCGAGAACTACACCACATGATCAAAAATCGTGACGTATTTTGCTATAGTCTGTAGTTTGAGATGCCTATGTCAAATTATTTTATTACTTGTATCCTGACATCGACATCTCGAACTACGAAACAGACTATAGCAAAATAGGTCTTCGTAGTTCGAGATGTCGATGTCAGGATACAAGTAATAAAATAATTTGACATAGGCATCTCAAACTACGAAACACACTATAGCAAAATACGTCACGATTTTTGATCAAATGGTGTAGTTCTCGAGTTCAGTAAAATGGCGGACCATTTAAAGTGAAGTTTGGATTATTTTGTCGGATATACGCTGTAAAAGGTAAAGAAATATCAATATTTTTGCAGATTTGAACTAGAAAATATGTCTATATATGAAATCTTACCTGCACTTGATCTGACACAATCCGTCCATGCCAAAATATGCATCGGAATGCACCGGGGGGTCAAATTTAAAATTTCCAGAATACCCTTGATAGGGCTTGAAACGAGATCAGGATGAAGATACAGACAAAAATTTCTTCGGAATCCTAATTGAGATTAGGTAAACGGACAGAAAGTCACAGGACAAAAAGTCACAATTTTGATAGGACAAAAAGTCACAAATCATTATTTTAATACACATAAGACAAAAAGTCACAAATTTCAATTTTAAATATAGGACAAAGTCCCAGTTTGTTTGTATGTTCATGACATTTCTTTTCCCACATTAAATTCTACAGCAGATAGTTAAATTGATACATTTGAAAGTGATAAGATCTTGATGCAACCTGTTTTGGGTTAAAACTATGTGGTGACCTCTGGATGTGTATTCCATCATTGCTTTTAGTGATATATTGGAATATTCATGGCATTTTGTCAGTGGTGAGGTGTACTCGATACAACATTATGTGATAAAATAATTGAATTTTTGGTGTTTAATGCCACTTTCAGCAATATTTCAGCTATATCATGGCGACCAGTTTTAGTGGTGGAGGAAGCCGGAGTACCCGGAGAGAACCACCGACCCTGGGCAAGCAACTGGTAAACTTTATCACTTGCGGTTGCACCCTTTTTTGTAATTTACAAAGCCGGGTGCGAAACCACACCGTATTGGTGATAGGCTTGTATGAGTTGTTAGATCCAAGACCTAACTCATTGAGCCACCCGGTTTTCAAAGCCGAGCCTTAAATACAAATTCTGCAAAAATCAACAGGTGGTACATATTTGCTCACAAAAGCCTAGCTGTGGAACCGTAGCCCTTTATGGTCCTTTTTTTTCCTTTTTTTTTTGGCGGACCATAGGACTACGGATTTTCCCTATACAAAAACTTGCGGAATTTGCGACCTTTGACACCATAGTATAATACGCAAATCGGATGCCGGAGAAGTCTTGTTCTGTTACGGCTTTTACATAACTTGTACTTTCGTGAATGGAACCTGTATTTATTGGTTGTAAAAATGCAAGAAGTGTGTATTATATCCGTTTTTTTCAGGAATAAAGTCCAAAAAATGAATAAAGAAAGTCTGATCGGCAAACGAAAGTACAAGTTATGTAAAAGCCGTAACAGAACAAGACTTCTCCGGCATCCGATTTGCACATTATACGATGGTGTCAAGATGGCGTCCAAAGTAGGTGGGATTAAGCTGTAATCAGATATTTGTTGTAATAAATAGAAGGATATTAATAATTTTGCATAAATAATAATGTAGTGATAGAAAAATATTTGAGGAAACGAAACATACACAATTGGCTACGCACACTTGGCGTCCGATCACCAGAAACCCCTAGAAAGGGGCGACTCAATCGAGGTCGCAAATGATTGTAAATATACACGTACTTCCTTTAAAGCCACAACACACAAATGTAACAATTTTATTGGTTAAAAAAAGCTCACACAAGTAGAAAGGTTAATCTTTCAACTTAATCCAAAAACAAATACAAAAATATCTTTGAAAAAATCTCCAAAAACATTTCAAAATAATAAAAATAAAATTTAAAAAAAATTGATATAAAAAATAAAATGCCTCTGCAAAAACACTTAAAAAAATATTACTGGAATTAAGCATAACATTTAATATTTAGGTTGATTTTTTTTTAATCAAACATTTTTTTTAATTGAAAATGAACAAAAATATGCTCGCTATGTACCTAAAATACCACAAGGCCGGACTCACTCCTACTACCCCTGTCACTTCAACCGCTATTTCCCCTGTCAAAACGTTGATAGAACACAAATCACCTACTGATTTGCGTAGTGAAATGATTTTTCTTCAAGGAAAATCCGTTTTTTATACCTTCCTACCTTCTACACCCCCATACTGACAGATAATCCTCCGATTTTGTTGATACACTACATATCATAGGCTGCAAAAGCGAAAGTAGGTCGTGTGACGTCTTTCCGCCTTTCGTTCGTACTCGGGTTTTATCTTATATAAATACTAAACACTAGAAATTCCAAATTCAAATTACAAGGCGCCAAAATATGAACTTCTCATGTATGTTTCGTGTAAGGCAATAATAAAACCAGAGAATGACCGAAAGGCGGAAAAACATACTTTCGCTTTTGCAGCCTACGATATGTCGTGTATCAACAAAATCGGAGGATTATCTGTCAGTATGGGGGTGTAGAAGGTAGGAAGATATAAAAAACGGATTTTCCTTGAAGAAAAATCACCAATCATTTCACTATGCAAATCAGTAGGCGATTTGTGTCCTATCGACATTTTGACAGGGAAAATAGCAGTTGAAGTGATAGGGGTAGTAGGAGTGAGTCCGGCCTTGTGGTATTTTAGGTACATAGCGAGCATATTTTTGACTCTACACAAGTGCCTGTGGTTTCAAGTGCCAGTAGTGAAAAAAGGCAGACATAATTTGTTTTCACAAATTCGAATTCAAAATCACATTTTTATTAGATTGCAACATCTCAAATGTGTACACATGCAGTAAAAATTAAAGAAAAGAGGACAGGGCCAGGGGACGCCGACTTCGAATTTGAAAGTTTCTCAAAATTCTAATCTAACAAAGGAACGACAGAGTGTCGCAGAATTTATGAACTTGTTAACAAGCATTTATGTGCTTCTTGAACAAAATGTTGAACGTAATTCAACCGAGTTAAAAACTATATATCACATTAACATTCAAAATTTTGAATGGAACACAAACCTCCATTTTGAAAATACCAGACTCCCGTCGTCCTTTGCCAATGGGGTAGAACAATTTGCTGAATGTGATTCTACAAATTCATGCTGACTGTACTTAATGTGCGTGTGGTGTGCTTGCTGGTGTAATCATAAATATCATCCTTTGTATAAAATGTCCTAGGGGATTTAATTTTAGGGAAAAAATATCCTGAAGGATAGAGGGGGGGGGGTGCGTAAAATCGTGATTTTTCACACGAAATACCCCAACAAATTTAACTTGAACTCCTGGATCCGCCCCTGGATAAAATAGTAAAGCTAATTTGTCCTTTGAGGATAAAATCTTTAAATGATTTATTATCCTAAAGGGATGAAATGAATAACAATGATTATATCCTAGGATATAAAATTAATGAAAGATAAATATTTTAGCTAATTTGTCCTTTGTGGATAAAATATTTAAATGATTTATTATCCTAAAGGGATAAAATGAATAACGATTATAAATATCCTAGGACATAAAATTAATGAAAGAATATCCTATGGGACATTATATAATTTATATTATATCCTTAATATTCTAAGTTACTTAAACGTTTTATTCAATATGTCTTATGATAATTAAAGAAATCTTATTCGTGAAGATGCACGGAAAAGAAAAGACGCCAGCCTATAGTATATACGAATATTTAATTAAATTAATTGAATTTCTTTTGTAAAAATGTTAATGTTATAAATATATACATGTATTGATCTCTTAGACTTTTATTATGTCCCTTGTTTACATAAATTAAAGTATTCTGGGATAAAATTCCTTTTCTACTTAATACCATTTATATTATCCAAGGGATACAATTTGTGTACAACTATTATCCATCTGGGATATTATATCAGAGAAATGTTATCCTAAGTTTTTAAGAATTAATATCCTATGGATAGGATATTATTTTTACACAATGGATAAAATTTCTTAGATATTTTATCCCAGAAGGATAAAAATTGTACACAAATTTGATCCCCTGGGTATTATCATTGGTAGGATGTAATAACTTGTTACACTAGCAAGTATGTCAAATTATTGGAGATTAAACCGGAGATTAAATGAACATTTGCTTTGCAACCACGTAATTTTTAGTCATCATATCTTTGAAATTTAAAAGATATAAATCTAAAATAAGGAATAATGGAAAATATCGATTTAGAAGAAAAAATATGATAGAACGAAAGCAGAACACATTCATATCATAGTGATGAACTGATATATATCAACACATTCATATCATAGTGATGAACTGATATATATCAACACATTCATATCATAGTGATGAACTGATATATATCAAACGGTGTCAAATTTACATTAGTTCAACACACTGCACACACACAAAAATCAATAATTGTATATTATGTCAAAAATTAAATTCGGTAGGAAAATATTACGTTTAAAGGTTTTTTGTTTAAATAAATAATGTTCAGTCAGCGATATAATTTATGGTTCAGTTTACACAATGAAAATTGTTCCAGAAATAAATTAAATGAAAAAAAAACATTAATCGTCAATACAAGAAATAAAAAAAAAAAGATCATTGAGGAATGGTTTGGTTTGGCTTATGGTGTTTAACGCCACTTTCCACAACATTTCAGTTATATCGTGGAGGTCAGTTTTATTGGTGAATCAAGAAGTACCCGGACAAAACCACCGACCTGTCGCAAGTAACTGATAAACGTTATCACCTAATGGTGTATCGAGTACACCTCGCCATGAACGTGGTTCGAACTCGCAACTTTAGTAGTGATAGGTACTGGTTGCACAGGTAAATCCAACTACCATGCGATCACGACGACCCGCATTGAGGAATGATCACTTCAGAATATTGCCAAGTATTGCTCGTATTTCTAAAAGACCCCAGATTCTTCATTGCACAGACAAATTCTTCTATAATCACAAGACATTTTCAGCAACTATTTTTTCGCAATCTTAGTCTATGTGCATGTGTTGAACAGTGGGCAGAGCCTATGAGAGGGGGGTTCAGCCGGCACATCGGTCCGGGGTCCAGAGAGCCAAGAAGGGGCCCGTGAATCTCTTAAGGGCCCCATAGCCTTAGTCATATTATTTATTTTGAGTTTGTTTTCTGTAATTTCAACTCAAATCCTCAATTGAGGAGAAATCTCAGTCTCTCCACAGGGCACCAAAACAGTCTTGTTCCATCATGCAAATTTCTCTTGGAGACCCTGACTGTGGACTGATTTGTAAGATTACTCAATAGACAATATACGGGTTTGAAATATTAAATCATAGTTACGATAGTTTCCAATTAAGTTTAATATCAAATAATGCCATTTACAAAAACATCGGGTATTTCACATCATGTAACCCCTAACCCTAACCCTAATTTAGGGTTGTTGTCGCCAAGTACAATTGATTCGAAAAAAGGTGAATCTAGATGACTTGATTTTGATTGGAGGGATAGAGGAAACCAGAGAAAATATGTGCAAGTTAGTGCAGTTATATAAAGATGCTCAAGATGAAGAAGAGACAGTGCCCTCGACACGTCCAGAGCCGCCTAGGAAAAAGAAAAAAACAAATGATACGTCAGTGGTAAGGGACTTTATTTAATATTTAAATATTTGAAGCTAAAAGAAGTGAGAAAAATTAGACTCGTTATTACTCAGAATTTGATATGAAAATGGTTACATGGTTTAAGCATTTATCGCACTAACCCTAAATGACTTGTCAGTTTTGTATTTGTAACTTAAGGACAGAGTATGATGCGGCGAGTAAAAGTATTCATTACTTATTTCCTTTTAATTCAAAAACTATTTTATGGTCGAAAGATTTTTGCCGATTGCCAAAGCTTGAAACTTGTCTGTATTGGCTTTCATAAGATTATAATCAAACCAATCCAGCATATTTAAACTGTCACTCTCCAAATTTTGAACAACATTTTTGATATCATAGTCAACATAGGACAGAGTGTTATAATCCGCATAATTATAAATTGTACTATTATTTACAACATAAAAAATATCATTTATAAAAATTTTAAATAATACAGGCCCTAAATTTTAAATAATACAGGCCCTAAAATAGATACCTGCGGAACACCTTTAAACATATATTTAAAATTACTGCACACATTTTCAACCTTAATACACTGTTTTCTTTGATGAAGGTAACTAAATAAAAGATCAAGTGCACTATCAGACAAACCATAAGTTTTCAATTTTAATAGCAATAAATTGTGAGGCAAACAATCAAAAGCCTTTGATAGGTCCATCAGTATGGCGGCCAGAAATTTATTGTCATCCAGGGCCTTCTTCCAGTCTTCGATCATTTTTAACAGGGTTGACACCCGTATCCGGAACGAAAAGCTGACAGAAAGGGATGAAAATGGTTTTCAAAGAAAGAAGAGAGCTGATCAAAAATTGTTCGCTCAAAACATTTTGAAATTGCTGGAAGAACACTTACTGGACGATAGTTTATTTTGTCTAGCTGATTATTTTTGTTCTTGAATAAAGGTTTGACTTGTGCAACTTTAAATTGGTCTGGAAAAATGGATGTTTCTATTGATTTATTGTAACTGGACCTGTAACAACAGGCTTTGCAAGTTTAATCATTTTTGCAGAAATGCCATCGAAACCAGTTGCTTTTTTCTATTCAATTTGTTTATCTGTTTATCGACAACAGTTGGTGTGACAGGTTTGAATGTTAAAGTGTCTGTATTTGTATTAGGTTTGTTTGTCTTTATAGTTTGTATACTTGGATGGTTCTCATCAATAACTGTATTCGGATTTCCAATATTTTTGGCTACATTTACGAAAAAATCGTTAAAAATCTCTGATACTTTTTTGGGGTCATTTACAATTTTATTGTTCTCACTTAAGGTAATAGAGTTGTTTGTTTTTACTCCTTTGCTAGATAAAAAAGGCTTTATAGTTGGCCAGAAGTCACTTGACTTTGGTCCACCTGCACATCTTTCATAAAAATAATTCTGAACAGATTTTTTCTTCAGTTTATTTACAAAATTTCTCTGCTTTCTATAAGCTTCCCAGTTTTTGTTTGTTGTTTTGCTTAAAAATTTATTGTGTAGCGTACGTTTTTTGTAAATTTCCTGTCGCAAACCTTTATTCATAAATGGTGCAGGATGTGTAATATATCTTCTTTTTTTCAGTGGTATATTTTTGTCGACTACCTTTATGAATACAAATACAAATACTTTATTGCTAATCACAGCGCCCTTAAAGGGTAGGATAATCACATAATAATCACAAATATACAAGTAATTCATATTAATTATATATGATTATTAAAAAAAAAGGAATAACAAACAAAATAAGTGTAAAAAATAGATGCACTGGTATATATGGAGAATGTGGCCAAAGGGAGGCAACCAGTACTCATAGTTAAAAAGTACATTACAAAACATCAGTAAGCATCACAAGTGAATATGAAAGTTGTTTCAAAATTGTGATAAGGGACCGACCATTTAACTTGCATGGGAGGGGGGGGGGCTAAGGTTTTTTTTTTCGTTCAGAATTTTTTTTCGGATAACACGAGAGTTACAATATTTATTTTTTTTTGTCGCGCAATTTTTTTTTCCAGAATTTAACATTAGGTTATATGACAAAAACTCTGAATCAGATTATTTTTTTTCCTCCACCAAAATTAGAATATTTTTTCAGCAACATTTGGAATCAGAATATATTTTTTTAGAAATAAAACCATAGCGCCCCCGGAAGTTAAATGGTCCGTCCCTAAGCTGTCTCAACATTAGAGTGTTCCGTTATTACATCTAATTGTTCAGATTGTAGTTCTTGTAAGAATTTCTCATGGTCAAAATTTTTGAAACTTCTGTATGTAACATAATCTTTTGGTTTTGGTATTTCACCCTTTAGTTGTGCAGATATCAAATTATGATAATCACTCAAACCACGGTTAAAATTTGTGGCATTCTGACATTTATTTGGTTTATTAGTCAAAATCACATCTATAAGTGTTGGTAAAGCATCACTGTAAAACATGTTGCTTTTTTTATTTTTTTTTATCAAATTTGAAAAATCAAAAATATCGCACACATGATTTAAAGGTGTACTGTTACTAGTATTGTCTAACAACATATTATAGTTTAAACATCACCAAGTATTAGAATATTGTCATATTTTAATGATAGCTGGTCAAAAGTTTGTATAAAATCATTACTAAATTCTTTATCACTCATGGAGGGGGTCTATAAAGTCCACAAATGATCCATTTTTCATTTTTACGACTATTTATGACATATTATAAATTCTGTGAAAATGGATTCTATAATTTTACATTCAAGTTTGTGTTTTCTGTCACTTGGTAAGTCTGATCTAATATAAGTTAATAACCCACCGCCGTTAGCTGTCCTGTCGGCTCTCCACAGATGGAAGTTCTCTATCTGAAATTGGGCACTGTGTTGTATCCTTATTGACGTGCTAGGTTAAAGGTGTTGTATGTTTATTAATGTGACAAGTTAAAAGTTTTGTGGGTTTATTGTACATTCAACCCGTCAGATTCATATGTCACGACATGGCGGGAATTATTTTAAGACGTATAGTGTATGTTTAATCTGATCTGCTTTTTACTATGCCCAAATTATCATTGTCGTAAATTTAAAATTATCGAGCCAATTTATATGTCTTTGAATAAATTAGAAATATATATCCTATGAATTAATGATGCTAATATTAGATAAACTTGGTGTATTATTTATTGATGTTGATAAATTGAACTTAAATTTAACTGTATTCGTACTATCGTAAAAAAGTTTATTTCCGGTCACCTTGAGCTCAGACTCAAATATTGTCGTTGGACAAAATGTTTGCGCTTCAAAGATCTGCCGCTCTTCCTGCAGTTTCACAAATTATTGGCAACATAACTAAGCCTATAGTAGTTGGTCCTATACTTAAAGTACAAGACATACTAATACAACAACCAGACCATGCGAAGAAAACTTCCTTTGGGTTATCAAAGTTGACACCGAAATCGGCAACCAAAATAACACAAAGTTTCGCAAGTAAATACATTAATTACATATTAATAACAAGTTTTGTTTTGGCAATTTTGCGAAATATTTAATATTTAATATGAGTAGGCATGGCCTATAGAGAGGACGTTAGTATTTGAAATGAAGTGATACTAAAAATACCTTTATTAATAGGGATGTTCGCCGTGATGTCACAGGCTTGAGAATTTACCTGTGTGGTTGGCAGGAAATCAAAAATTTCTATTGTCTTTCAATGAAGGCTCAACTTTAAATTGTCATTATTATTTTGTTATTTACGATAATTTAATAATTCTTTCAGAAATGAAAATTAATAATTATATAGCAATAATTAATTCACATCGAAGGTTTGATAAAAATATTCAGAATAAAAAGATTGGAAATTTGATCTTGTTTTATTTAGTTTTAAAGCGTAAAAAAATGCATTATTTCATATTAGAATTATGAATTTATCATCAAAATTAAAAAATGTAAACTGACAGAAAAAATACGAATTTTCTTAAGTCTCTAAAACAATTAACAGAACAAACATTGGTTTGGAAATAAAAAAGTTATAAAAGTTTAAAAATTGCTTACTTTCATGTCAATTACTTTATTGTTTTACTGCCAACCAATTATTTGTTTAATGACATGCAAATTAGTGAATATGACATCACTAATGAGATTGCCGAACATTCCTACAAGGTAGAGCAACGGTAAGAAGCTATATATAGTTTGGTAACAGTATAATAATAATAACAGTATATCACGCGGAAGCAGAAGAGGGCACCCTCGGAAATGATGTTTACCTTAGCGACTGGCACCTCCGCTAGGTGTCGCCCCCGATGGAATGAATGAAAAAAAAATGTTAACATGTTAATTTTAGGAATACAAATAACCTTGGACAGGAATTGTGTTTGGTAGCGGCAGGGAATTATAAAACAAGTTTTAGTACAATTCCCTGGTAGCGGATACGAAAACTGTCCGGAGTTTGGATACAGACTCAGTTGCAAATGAAATAGATGTCGTTTTGACATTTATTGAGTTGCGAATGAAAATACACTGAAATTTTATTTAACAAAAACAAAACAAAGTAGCTATTATTTAATTCTTTTTCATGAAAGTATGTAACTTTCGTCTCTAAGCTGGCTTACACATCCGGGTTTCACGGTGTCACTACCGAAGCTAATCATTTCGTACCATAACCATTTCGTACCATACCTTTTCGTACTGGTCATAATGTATCGATCTGTATATGGTACGAAATGGTAATAATGTGTCAATATGCATATGGGACGAAATGGTAATAATGTATCGATCTGCATATGGTACGACATGGTTTTCACTGTAGTGCGAAATGGATATGGTACGAAATGACTATTATTCGTCAGTGCCCCAACATTTAAATCTCGGCGACGCAAGAAATAAAGCATCAGTAGGTTGCCTACGCTGGGGTCCAACCGACGTGGTCTACAGTAATGAGGACTAAAGTCCTCTATTATTTCATTAAACAATCTAAATGTTTACAAAAAAACGTTGTCAAGTCAGTAGAATAATCTCGTTGACATTAGTCCGAGATTCCTCTGCCGTTCAACAACTATTTACATCTTGCTGTTGTCGTTGAACGTCAGAGCGCTTGTCATATGCAAAACCGGATTTTCCTCCGCATCTCAACTGTGGCACATTTCCACGTTTTGTGGCTATCAGATTTTATTTTCTATCCAAAACCCTAATATAAATCGCTTCACCAATCATTTTTCTATTCATTCATAACCATCTTACCCTCAGAGAGTGGTGTTACACTCAATTACAGCATGTTTTCTCCTTACACCCGATGATTTGGTCATTTCACTGCCATTTTTTTTTTAACATGATCTCGCGATACTAACTAAAAGATGACAGCAACGCATTGCATGATGGGAGCTACTAAACGCAGCGCGCCAAATTAGCATACGTAAACAAACATACAAGACGATATAAAGCGTATTCTGCAGGACAAACAGTTCCATCTACAGCTCAAATCAGAGCAGAAGAAAATAATACAAAATATGTTGGATAGAAAAGATTCATTTGGCAGTGTTATCCACACGGGCTTCGGAAAGAGCATGTGTTACGTTTCCCCCTATTTTGGACAAGGTCAGATCATATATGCAAATCATCTTCCATGATACATTGCGGTAATCGTAGTTTTCTCGAAGTCACATGACAAATATTCCAAAATGTCAGTGTTCAAAATGACGAAATCATATGGTCTGGGGAAATCGTGCTGTAATGGAGTGTAACACCAATTTCTGAGGGTAAGATGGTTATGAGTGAATAGAAAAATGATTGGTGAAGCAATTTATATAAGGGTTTCGGATAGAAAATAAAATCTGATAGCAACAAAAGGTGGAAATGTGCCACAGTTGAGATGCGGAGGAAAATCCGCTGTTTTCATTATGGAGAGTGCTCTGACGTCCCACAGCTACAGCAAGTTCTAAATAAACTGTCGGACGGCAGAGGAATCTCGGACTAGTTGACATCAACCACAGTAGAGTCAACAATATGCTCGCTATGTACCTAAAATACCACAATGCCGGACTCACTCCTGCTACCCCTGTCACTTCAACCGTTATTGCCCCTGTCAAAATGTCGATAGGACACAAATCGCCGACTGATTTGTGTAGTGAAATGATTTTTCTTCAAGGAACATCCGTTTTTTATACCTTCCTACCATCTACATCCCCATCACTAACAGATAATCTTCCGATTTTGTTGAAATGTACACCTCCCGGGCTGCAAAAGCGTAAGTGGGTCACCTGACCTCTTTCTGCCTTTCGGTAGTTCTCAGCTTTTATCATATATACTGTAAATTCAGAAATTATTGCGATGTTTTTATTATTGCGAAAAATGCGACTGATGTGAAATCGTAATTAAATCTCGCATTTCGGAATCAAAAGTACCATTTGTACTGGAGAACTTCATGCTCCGCAATAATAAAAATCGCAATCTGTGAAAATTTTAGAAGATCGCAATAATAAATGAACGCAATAATTTCCGAATTTACAGTAAATATTAAACAATAGAAACATTCCAAATTCAAATTACAAGGCGTCAAAATATAAACTTCTCAGACATGTTTCGTAAGGCAATGATAAAACCAGAGAATGACCGAAAGGTGGAAAGACGTCACACGACCTACTTTCGCTTTTGCAGCCAACGATATGTCGTGTGTCAACAAAATCGGAGGATTGTCTGTCAGTATGGGGGTGTAGAAGGTTGGAAGATATAAAAAACGGATTTCCCTTGAAGAAAAATCATTTCACTACGCAAATCAGTAGGTGATTTGTGTCCTATCATCATTTTGGCAGGGGAAATAGCGGTTGAAGTGACAGGGGTAGTAGGAGTGAGTCCGGCCTTGTGGTATTTTAGGTACATAGGGAGCATATTGTTGACAACACAAGTGCCTGTGCATCAATGATATTTTTGGTACCTGGTCAAATCGCCCCACTGCAAAATTGCCCCTATCAATATTGCCCCCACATTTATCAAAATCGTCCCCATTTCAAAATCACCCCTATTCAGCTACCCGTTATTATCCCCCTGCGATAGCGGTGAGGGGATATAGTAATAGCGGCCTTGTCTGTCTGTCCATCCGTCACACTTTCTTATTTACGCGATAACTTGAGTAAACATGGATAAATTTGAATAATTTTTTGCATGTGGCTTGTAAATATCATTATCTTGGATGGGTTCTTACATGGAAATATTTGAAGCAAGGGTTTTGGAGGAAAATCTTAGTTTTGGTTGAAAAATCAACAATTTTGAGAATTGTCTTGTTTATGCAATAACTTTAGTAAACATGGTTAGATTTGAATAATATTTTGCAAGTAGCTTGTAATTATCATTATCTTGGATTGTTTCTAACACGGAAATATTGGAAGCAAGTGTTTTGGGGGAAAATGTTAGTTTTTGGTTGAAAAATCACCAATTTTGAGAATTGTGTCTTGATTATGTGATAATTTTAGTAAACATGGATAGATTTGAATAATCTTTGCATGTGGCTTGTAAGTATGTTATGCATTAAGACTGCAAGGCTGCTTTCTATAAATATATAAAACTAAATATTATGCAAGTGTGGGGGGATATGTCGCGCATTCATGCACTAGGCAGTTCTTTTATTGATTGTTGGAAGTTGAGGAATAGGCTAAGTAGAAAATGGCAGATAATTTTTTTTTGACAGTTGTCCATTTTTGAATTGAAATTAATTATGGTAAGGTACCATCATACAATATGAACAGAAAGTTTAAACAGTGATGGTCAACAATTTCCACCAATAAAAAGGCCATGAAAGATGGCATTGGAACCCCAGGTCCTGGCTTGGGACAGTCACAAAATAACCTAAACCTATTAATAATAGGGCCTCCAATGACAATGCAAAAAATTAACAAAACCTGCACAGATTTGCTTCTGTTAAAAAAAGACCATATACTATTACAAAAATGAATGACAACATAAATATTGTTCATTTTTTGTTTAAATATTTTTGTGATTTATTTGAAGGGTCACAACAAGTCAGATATGCTCACACAGATATCCAAGTACCAGATTTTTCAAGTTACAGACGAGCATCAGTAATGGACAAAAAACATTCATCAGAACCATCGTCACCAGGAAGGAAAATGTTCTCATATGTAATTGTTGGAGGTAATACCAAAATATTAAAATAATATGTAAAAAAAAATTCCACAAACATTGTCCCTAAATCCAGAAAAGACTGCTCGACAGCATGAAATGTAAAAATAAATCATGACAAAGGATGGGAGTGGGTATTTTGGTAAGGACCCAAATTTGGCCTCTTATATCAAAAGTACATGTATGTCACAACATGTTACGTAGGATAATTTCATAAGATTCAACTGACATGCAGGAAAAATAGAAGACTTCATCATTTTGAGTTCATACATGCATCAATGAAATATAGAGCAGAAGGGAGATAACTAACTAAAAACTAATATTTATACATTAGATGTATTTTGTAAAGACACTTAAACTATGCAATTTCATATATATATATATAACAATGTAATTGGTTCTTGTACATTTCTAGTATGTAAAACCAAACACTTTTTGCCTATTGTTTAAACAGGTAAAATTGTAAAAAAAATACATCACACTATACTAGTATGTTTAATATAAAATTTGAGAATAGCAAGTTTTTTTTCTTTCCAATCACCCATATAGGAACTAATACAGAGCCAGAAACCCCCTGCATAAACATGTACAAATGATATTCTTACTTCTCAACAACAGGACAGCCGTGACAATCATAGTCATAGAGAATATCTTCTACATCCCTAATAAACTTTAAGGTGCGGCCACAGATTTTGAAACAAAGTTTCAAGTCGACATTCAACTTTTCTGTTCACACGATGTGATTTTTGTCGAAAGGAAAATTCTGATGTAAAAGTCAAATTATTTCACATAACATGTATGAATCACTTTTGCTTATTATTCTTATATTTCATTTCTGCATAGGTGGGGCTGCAGTGGGGGTATATGCTACTAAAGCAATGGTAGTAGATGTGGTATCAACGTTGTCTGTCACCGCAGATGTATTAGCTTTAGCCAAAATTGAAGTTGATCTTACTGAAATCCCAGAAGGGAAGAATGCCCTGTTGAAATGGCAAGGAAAGCCATTGTATGTAAGGCACAGAACGGCTGAAGAAATTGCGGAAGTCAGAGATGTAGATTTATCTCTGTTACGTGATCCACAGCATGATGCTGATAGAACACAGAAACCAGAGTGGTTGATTGTTTTAGGAATTTGTACTCACTTAGGTAGGTGAAAGACTTTGATCTACCTCCAATAGGTCTTAAACCTTTTAACATAGTAGGCTATATCAGTTATTTCCTGCAAAGCTCTGTGAGATATGCTATTAGTGACCCCTAAATCTCCTTATTTTTGTGTTAAACAGAAAGGTGTCTGCAATTTTTTTTTTTTTTTTTTTTTTGGCCTAAATAAGTATTGAAAACATAAATTAACACCAAATATACTGTTTTATAAATACAACGAATTCCTAGATCAAATGAAATCCTGAACCCAATGTAGGAAATCTTTGTTAATTTAACCTACATAAACCAAACACCTCTGTAATCAGAACACAGAAGTTGGTTCCATTTGAAGGATGTTTCAGATTTAAGACAGGTTTCACTGTATAAAGTCACCCTTTCTGAATTTATTTTGTGCATAAAATCATCCAAAAATTGTTTCTGTTGTCACTACAATATTATATTCTATTTGAGTTCTGTTGAGAACAAACATATACCGGTAACCAACCGACCAAGTGCAAAAATAACAAACATGTACTGATAACCAACTGACCAAGTGCAAAAATATAGAAATAATGACCATATGTCATTGTCACCTCTTTTGTGTGTGTGGTTTATGGGTAAATTGAGAATAATAGGTTCTTACACGAGTCCCTATTGAAGATCTAGGATTCCTTCCATGGGTGTGAGAAATTCCGTCTTTGCACGAGTGGAGCGTAGCGGAACGAGTGGAAAGACGCTGAATTTCTCTCACGAGTGGAAGAAATCTCATATCTTCAATAAGGATGAGTGCAAGTACCTGTTTCTTCCATTTCAACTTAAAAACAAAGCATATCGATTTCATTCATTCATTCGCATGTCAATGTCATATTTACTACACAAAATATTACAACGCCACGTGCAATGCAGTAAATTCACACTTATTTAAAACCGCATTAAATCTATTAGGGGAAATCAGGTAAAATTGATATTTGAAGCTTTTTTAGATCTACTAAAACGACAGCAGTCGTAGAATTGATTATTGATTATACTGAGCCGATTTGATTGGCTGACAATGCCATGTAAGACAAGGTCACACGCAGCTGTCTTTATGGCTTGTCTTACATAGAAAACCCGACAAAACGGAAGAAAGAGAATTCTTTGTTTTGTCGATGTTTTGTGTTTGTCTTTACTGTGTTTTTCAGCACATACTGTCTTTAGAGGTGACATATTATGGTATCATATTATCTGTCCATCCAGCGTCAATATGTCACATGCTAACTCTGTTTTGCCTTAACCGATTTTCTTCAAACTTTACAAGATTATTTTGAATGGTTGTCTGTGGATCTGTATGCTTTTTGCTATTTTCACTTTTGTCTTTCTAGGGATTGACAGCTTCTGATTACCCCCTTTG
>MJUT01023164.1:166080-186340 GCA_002080005.1 Gigantidas platifrons
AACGTTAAACATGATAAACCCAAACTCAAACGTTAAACATGATAAACCCAAACAATATTCTTTCAACAGACATTTTGGACATTCCCAATTTGATTTGACGGACAGAACGATACCCACTCTAGTAAGAATAACAGAAAGGACAAAACGGTACCCACTCTAGTAAGAATAACAGAAAGGACAAAACGGTACCCACTCTAGTAAGAAAAACAGAAAGGACAAAACGGTACCCACTCTAGTAAGAAAAACAGAAAGGACAAAATGCTACCCACTCTAATAAGAATAACAGAAAAGACAAAACGGTACCCACTCTAGTAAGAATAACAGAAAAGACAAAACGGTACCCACTCTAATAAGAATAACAGAAAAGACAAAACGGTACCCACTCTAGTAAGAATAACAGAAAAGACAAAACGGTACCCACTCTAGTAAGAATAACAGAAAAGACAAAACGGCACCCACTCTAGTAAGAATAACAGAAAAGACAAAAAATATATGTCATTTTCATTGAACTTTTCATGAAATGGGACTATTTGCTAACCTTAAATGGAAATAACTCATATAAAAACATAAAAACAACTAAAAATGTATAATTTTAGAATCAAGTTGGAAATGTCCTTTGAAACATTTTTTTTTCTGAACATGAACATCTGTGACTTTCATTTTCATTAATTATGGTTTATTTCAACAAGCGTGAGCTCATGGTTAGGATTGGAATGAGGTTATGGTATTTAACGCCAATTTCAACAATATTTCAGTTAGGCCAAACAAACAAAATTATTAGCTTCTCAGGCCAATATCCACAAATTTTGATGAGGCAGGGAGACACCTTGCATAGGTAGTTGTAAAACCAACCATTATACGATCACGACAGCCCCTAGGGTCGTCTTAGAAATATATTTTGCATATTTAATGCAAATAACAAAGTCATGTAATACATAGATGTAATTAGTTATCTTTGTTACATGATCAAAACTATATCATTTTCATAACAAGGAAAATCATTTCATCAATGTAGAATAGAATATTTTGATACTAATATTATGGCTCCAGTTACTGGTAGTGAGTGAGTGAGTGATTGTTGTTTAATTCCAAATGAGCAATTTTATAGCTATATCATGGCGAGAACAGGTTACATGTTGATGAAACAATGATGATGTCCACTTTGTACTAGACCAACATGCTTACTTGGATTTTTATAGTGCTAGTTCACTGAAACAACAGTCTGCAGCTAAACATATCACAGTCTGTCAAGCACTTTTCAGCTAAAAAAAATAGGAAATCAGGAGGGTTTTTAGTTAAAAATCAGGAGATTATCAGGAATTTTTTTATATAAAAAGTGATAAAACCATACAAAAAAAACAAAAAATAGCCACCTTCCTCCCTGCTAAGTAAGAGCTTTCAGTCCATAATATATAAATCTAAGCATGGTGTTTTTGATTCCATATGAAGGTAATTATCAGAATGTCAGAATGTAATTGGCAACCTAACCTCAAATCAATCTAACTTACCTACAAGGTAAACTTGCTTTACACTAAAATAATTTCAACATATTATTATGTTATTTTTTTTTTTGTGGGGAAAAAGTTCAAAATCAGGAGTTATCAGGAGTTTATCTAACAAATTCAGGAAAAAATCAGGAACACCTCAAAATCAGGAGTCGCTTGACAGACTGATATCGCACCACTCAGACACATTACCCTAATTCTGAGCCAACCAGTCTTTGCTCTTATTCCTCAATGCTGTGTACTTAGCGGAAAAGCAACAAATATCAATTTGATAGTCTTTGGTTTTAATCGACTCAAACCCACTGTCTACCGCACTTGAATAGAGCTTGTTAACCATTACATGACAGGTCATTTATAAAAGAATCTGGCACTTACAGCTAACTGCTGTAATAACACATCAATACCATCTAACTCTCCAATCTGTAACCGATTTTCTGTAAAATAAAAAAATAAAACACTTTGAACATGTAGTCAAACCTGCCCATGCAGTCACCTCTATTGAGCAGTCACCTGTATAAAAAGGTAACATTTTACTTGACCTGTCATAGAAAATTTCCTATGAAATGAACCTCTATTAAGAGGTGACCTGTGTTATAAGGCCACATTTTGTTTCTCTTATTACAGGCTTGACTGTAGTTATTATACATGTACTACTCTTATAATGTTAATCATCATACAAGATGTTTATTTAAACTGAATAGAGCCTGACAAAAAACTTTAGAAAAATATAATATGTGTGCTCCATGTATGATAACTTGCTGGGTAACTAGTCATGTCAATTGTTTGTTGAAGAGAATGGCCTATGTACAATGTATATATCTTACACATTATACTGGAACCTGTTCCAGAAACAAGGGAGAAAGGGTCTGTTTCTAAAGTCTAGATGATAATAAGGACTACAATATCACAGAATATTTTCTTATATCCATAACAAGTCATATGATTCATTACATGTTCTAACATGACGTCCTTCTTTCGCTTTGTAGACAAACGAGCGATTTATCGATGGTAATAATCTCATTCGCACATGTGCCGGTGAATGTGACTGACTTTTCCATTGGCAGCATAACTTGTGTGCGACATTTTCCACAAACGTAAATATAAATTACCATCTTCCAATCAAAGTATACTACCGTATTTGTACTCTTAGACATATCATAATCGAAATAAATCATGGAAGCCAGGATGTGTTTTGAGTTTTAACATGGGTTGGCGGATATTAGTAAATTTTTTCCCTCGCCAATATCCGCCAACCCATGTTAAAACTCCCAATACATTCTGGCTTCCATGATTTATTTCTTAATTATACCATCCTCATTCTATAGAATGAAGGCTAGAATTTCACTTTCACTGATAACGTATCATCACTAGAATTTCACTGATAATTTACAATCACTATTCTGTAAAATGATGGCTAGAATTTCACTGATAACTTACTATCACTATTCTGTAATATTATGACTAGAATTTCACTGATGACTTACCATCACTAGAATTGCACTGATAACTTACTATCACTAGAATTTCACTGATAACTTACAATCACAAGAATTTCACTAATAACTTACCATCACTATTCTGCAATATGATGGCTGGAATTTCACTGATTGCATACTATCACTAGAATTTCACTGATAACTTACCATCACTAGAACTTCACTGATAACTTACCATCACTATTCTGTAATATAATGGCTAGAATTTCGCTGGAATACAATTTATTCCCATCAAATGGTATTTTTGCCTGAAATTGAAGATTGGAAATGTAAGCATCGTATCTAAAAGACAATTTTGTTTTTGGCTATAAAATAATTTTTGTGATAAATTATGATATCGTTAAAACAGACAAAAGCATATAAAGCTTTCATAATAATATTCACAAATAACAGTATGATTCTTTTCCTTCAAAGTTGACCATTTTTTCTCATTTATGTATTCTGATGGCTCTGTGTACTATCTAATATCTAATAATGGTTTAGAGAACTACTACTATATATATGACAACTTCTTTGTCTCGAAGAATAAGTATATAAAGTTCAAGATTAGAACTGCATTCTTTACCACAATGCTGCTCGCCCAGGCTTGGCATTTTACTAACATGTGGAAAACACTTGTATGAGCACATCATTTCACCGAGGGGAGATTTGGGCCCAAATAACTAGCTTAACTCTGCCACTTTTAATCTAAGTGTCTGTACCAAGCGAGGAAGGTGAAAGGTAATGTATATATGTGTTAGGGATATCAATTTTACCTCTGTTACCACGATTTTTTCAACAAATCATAGAACTTTTCTGACGGTGTGGTATTTTTTGTTTTACAGATTTTTATATATTGTATTATTGGGAGTAGATATGAGTGAGATGTGTATGTGTAAAGCTACATATAGGCTTACTTTGATTCTTTTCAGTAACCACACCATGAGACCTTGTTGTGCAGCCTCTGTACAACATTCCGGTCGGAATTCTGTAATGTTTTCTACAATAGCTGAAAAAATTTACAATAAATTTCAATACTGATGCAATTATTTATATTTCTTTCTATTTGTTTCCTGTTTATTTAATTTTTTTTTTTTTTAAAAGCTTCATTAAAAAATACAGAATTTGATTACAAATCTTAAAAAAATAATCAAGAAAGAAATTTGTTGTTTTTAAATAACTATACAATAAGAAACTATACTATCTACCATACACTATGTTTCACCAGAATATATGTACCTAGTTACTGTACACCATGTTTCACAAGAATATGTGTACCTAGTTACTGTACACCATGTTTCACCAGAATATATGTACTAGTTACTGTACACCATGCTTCACAAGAATATATGTACCTAGTTACTGTACACCCTGTTTGACCAGAATATATGTACCTAGTTACTGTACACCATGTTTGACCAGAATATATGTACCTAGTTACTGTACACCATGTTTNGCTAAATTTTTTGGGGAATACTAAGATAGGTCGAAGCATTCCATAGGTCGAGGATGCCGATGACAACTTGGGTAAATATCGTCACATCGAACGGGTTTTTTATTTTATTTTATTTTTTTTTACATCGGTAAACATTTGTCCTATAACGTTCTTCGGTAAGTATATGCAAGTATTAATTCAAGAATACTATTCTTATGTGTCATAAAAGAAATAATTATGAAAGTTAAATTAAATAAAATTTTGTTTTTAAACTTATGTTTGTGTGTTTTTTTTATGACGAGTCCGGTTTATAAACCCAGACATCGACGACATTCAAATCAGGCCATCTGTGGGTGTCACAATAATAGATGGTAAACGGATGTTCATACAATAAAATAATTAAGCTGTCAAAACAATGTATCACCTTGTGCAGTTTTTTTGACACACCTTTAAACTGTGTTCAATTATTAGTACACAATTTATGTGATTGTCTCGGTCCAGTAAATAAGTGCCGACAAAGGTTCACCTGTGTTGATTATCTCATCGTGATTATTTTATTTGTTCCTAATTGACCAATTCAAGTGTAGAACATTATAGTTTAACGAAATCGATAATTATTTTCCAGTACATTTAGTATAAAAAGCTTGTTCACCACGTGTATTGTGAGATATAATATTGCAACCGACATGTTTTACTACAACCTCGTGCACATGCTCGTGTTCGGTACCCCTCGTGTTTGATGGAAAGCTATAGGCCTATAGCTATATTTAGATATTTTGTGATAATAATTTTATAAACGATCCACCCTGTGATTTTTTGTTCAACAACATACATTTTTACATTTTTTATAGTATATAATTTTTTATTATACAATACAATATTGAACTGATTTTCGTTAACACTTCATTTTTCGATCATTGAATGTTGATTTTTTTTTTCGGATGTTGAACATTTTATTCCCGGAATTGCACCCCCTGTTAGTGTTAGTATATTTTTATTGCTTTAATTAAAAAAAAATAACACCAAGAACATCGATAATTTCAGTCTTCTTATTCAGGAAAAAACCTACAGCAAAATAAAGGTATACTGTCAACAAAATCGTCATTTTTATCGAGATTTTTTTTTAGGGATTCCAGATTTTTCAACTTCATCCTTGTATAGGTCGATGTGGACGATAGGTCGAAGCCAGCGTGTTGAGGAAAAAAAATATCGACCTATAGTCCGTAAAATACGGTACCTAGTTACTGTACACCATGTTTCACCAGAATATATGTACCTAGTTACTGTACACCATGTTTCACCAGAATATATGTACCTAGTTACTGTACACCATGTTTCACCAGAATATATGTACCTAGTTACTGTACGCCATATTTCACCAGAATATATGTACCTAGTTACTGTACACCATGTTTCACAAGAATATATGTACCTAGTTACTGTACGCCATGTTTCACCAGAATATATGTACCTAGTTACTGTACACCATGTTTCACCAGAATATATGTACCTAGTTACTGTACACAATGTTTCACCAGACTATATGTAACAAACAACTGTACACCATGTTTCACCAGAATATATGTACCTAGTTACTGTACACCATGTTTCACCAGAATATATGTACCTAGTTACTGTACACCATGTTTCACCAGAATATATGTACAGTGCTCCCTCGGTCTATCGCCCCCTGTTTTATCGCCAACCTCGTCTATCGGCAAAATTCTCGTCTGTCCCGATTTCCCTCATTAAAAATATCCCGCTATACTGCCAAACTCAGCTACCGCCATCCGCCACAGGTTTTCAGACACAAAAGTCGTAAAACCATTTTAAATTCACCCGTTAGTACCGTCCACAACTACCTTTTGACATCTGTGTATAGATCAGTAATTATGGAATGTCAAGACTGGTCATCGGACACGGTCATTGATCTCATAGTTGAGGGTCGGAACAGGTGAGTTGTTTTGATTAGAATAATTACCTGTATTTACTTTTCTAGTGATTATATTTGTACTTTTAATCCTGAGTAAAAATTGTAATTTAATTAGTTGTCATAAAAATGTCATCCTTGAAGAGAAAGCGTAATTTATTAGACAACAAACAGAAAAGTGAAATTATAAGTTATGCAAAAGAAAATCCAAAATTAACACAACAACAAATTGCCAATAATTTGACAATTAAATGGTATCTTCACAGGACGTCTTTGGTTCATAAAGGAGTGTCATCATTCGTTGCATAACGAGCATTTTCCATGTTTTCTTCGTAATCCATTTTGACAGTACCAGAAAATGGAAGTAAACGGGTGCGTACCATTGCTCCTACAGCCAGTTATTCCAACAGCGCATTATTCCGATGACCCATTATTCCGACAGCCCATTACTCCGACGGCCCATTTTTCCAACAATATAAAATAAAACTCAATCCACAAATCCATGGCTTAACTTAGAAATTTTTTTCTGAAAAATGGCTTGAGGAATCAAAATCAAGCGTGACATATATCTTCCAGTACATGAATGTCCTTTACTGCATTGGTGGTAAACAGATATTCAAAATGGTCACTCGGCAGCAGTGGAGGTAAAGGTTTACATTTATGGTAAATAATAATTTGTTATTAAAAACCTCTAAATTGAAATTAGTTACTTTGTTTGTTGCATGATCGAGAACTCAAATGTGATTTTTAGACCAAATAGATTCTATTTTCAGACACGAATTTGCTCCCTTCCCACATTTTTACCTTTGAATTATAATTCATTTTCCATTTTAGTTTAATTTATTTCAAAATTTCAAAATAATATTAAAATTTCATGCAATTTAGGCACGGACCATTTGATATTTTTTGAATGGGAGAAGGCTAGGGGGCGGGGGCTGAGATTTTCATCCGCACATATATTTTTTTCCAGTAAAAATCAGGGCAAGAAATAAAAAAAAAATCCCCCCTCCCTCCAATAATTTTTGTGTCGTTTCGCATAACGGTGGCGGTGTAAAATTTTCATGATTTAATCCAAAATGTAGAAGTGTTAGACCATCCGAAATTGGTACTGAGATTTCTCATGTCGTCATGATGTAAGGAATCTGCTAGCACCATGACATTTGACTTTGACCCCATATTTACCATTTAGTTTAGTACAGAAACAATCTGCCCAGTGAGTATAAAGATTAAAGTCAGTCTTCCGTTAGGTATAGAAGAAAAACAACTGGTTTTAAGATAATTATACTACTTTTGACAATTTTTGACAGAATAATGGGTTGTCGGAGAAATGGGCTGTCGGAGCAATGGGCTGTCGGAATAATGGGCTGTCGGAGCAATGGGCTGTCAGAATAATGGGCTGTCGGAATAATGACCTGACCCCAAGTAAACAACGATACATTAATAACGAAAACTGATCAGACCTATTCTAATTTATTTATTTATTAAACATGTATTATTCACGGGTTGTTTGCTATGTCACACACACAGATACTTGAACATCGCCTCAAGGTAGGTTTATGCAGTTGTACAATTTAAAAAAAAAGAAAACTAACAAAACCAAGTAGTTCACCGAAGGGCCAACATATCAGACTTCATTGTTAGCATACATTCATTGCGTGGAAACACGTCAGTTTTGCAAACACTTCTGTACAGTAGGATGGGGTTTGTGTGAACGGTATCCTTGCCCGGAATTTTAAATGTACAGAAGTGTTTCCATGCAATGAATGTATGCTAACAATGAAGTCTAATATGTGGGCCCTTCGGTGAACTACTTGGTTTTGTTAGTTTACCTTTTTGAAAATTGTACAACTCCATAAACCTACCTCGAGGCGATGTTCAAGTATATGTGCGTGTGAAGTAGCAAACCACCCGTGTTATTTATACTTATGTCTTTGTACAAGTGCAAAATGTATGTCAGTCGAGTTGAAACAATTTGAGAAAGTTTATCTTTTCATTTGATCACATGACTACCGGTTTTCAATGTCCCTCAGTTTATCGCCAAACTCGTTATACCTCCAAACTACCCACTGCACAGAAGGTGGCGGTTTAACGATGGAGCACTGTACATAGTTACTGTACACCATGTTTTATCAGATGATTAGGGTTGTGCTGTTTAATGCCACTTTCAACAATATTTCAGCTATATATCGTGGCGGCCAGCTTTATTGGTGGAGGAAACTGGAGTATCCGGAGAAAACCACTGACCTGCCGCAAGTCACTGACAAACTTTAGTACATAATGTTGTATCAAGTACACCTCGCCATGAGCGGGATTCGAACTAACAACTTTAGTGGTGCTAGGCACTGATTGCATAGGTAGTTATAAATCCAACTACCATACGATCAGGACCATGACAGCCCCTGTTTCACCAGATTACATGTACCTACACAAAGTATTATGTACTCCTTCACTTTCTTCTTTATTATTTTCATCCAGTCTTTCTAAATTCTGTACTAAAACTGCTACTATCTGTTTCTCTAACTGTAATATTTGGAAAATGTTTGAAAACAACCATTACAGTGAAAGCTGTCTAAACTGAACCTACTTGGAGCCAAGTTTCAAGTAGTGAATAGACATGTGTTTGGTTTATATAGAGTAACAACGTTTAATTTTCTGTTTATACATATTCTGTTTTATTCAGGGTTTAGTTTAAATAGACTTCAATGTATCTATGTGAAATAAGAGTACATAAACTCTTGAAGTTAGTAATCATTTGTCCTCTTTTATTAGTCAGAAGTATACATGTATACCATAATATAAACAAGTTATTTATTACAAGTACTCCATTTGCTTTTTCTTATATTTCTGTATTTTTGATTTATTTTTTTTTGTGGATAATATATTTTTATGTTAGCCATAATACATATATATCTGCTATATAATATCATTTGTTCTATAATTAGATAGTTTATTGTATAAAATAATGGTATCTATGTAAACTTTATCTTTATATTTCTAATGAACCAAATTGATGGTGTTCTGGTTTGAGTGCTCGCCTAAGGTAAGATAGATCGTGGGTTTGAGCCGCAGTCAATTCAAATCAGATAATAAAAATGGTATTTGTTGCTTTTCCACTAAGCATGCAGCATTAAGGAGTAAGAGCAAAGACGGGTTGAGTCAGAATCAGGATAATGTGTCTGAGCGGATCTACATGTCCACCCATGAAATGTTGCTTCAGTGACATAGCACTATAAAAATTCAACTTAGCATATTGGTTTAGTACAAAGCGGACATCATCATCTCATCGAAATTAAACTTGTTCTCGCCATATGATATAGCTGAATTGCTAGCTAATTTTCCAATAATAGCCATGCGAGTTATCCATAATATTAACCAAATTTGAAATTCAAATAATTTCATCCTCCCCCAGCCCCCTCTACATGAACAGTACATGAAATAACTAATCTTGAGGGCAGATTTTGTTCTTATTTCCAACAAATGTTGTTTGCCATGTCAAATATGAAGTGGGCCGTCGTGGCCTTGATTGTTTGGTAGTTGGTTTTACAACTACATTTTGTACGTGTGCAATCAGTGCCTATCACCACTAAAGTTGTGAGTTTGAACCTTGTTCATAGTGTTGTGTACTGGATGCAACAATATGTGATAAAGTTTGTCAGTTACTTATGACAGGTCGGTGATTTTCTCAGAGAAATCCGATTCCCACCACCAATAAAACTGACCGCCACAATATAACTAAAATATTGTTGAAAGTGGCGCTAAACACCATAAACCTCCCCTCAAATATGAAGCATTAACCTACCAGACTGTCTACCAATGCTGTAGCTCCCTCTTCACTCTCATTTAATGTGTCAACATCTGTTAACTCTTGTATCAAGTCAACTACTGCTATAGATACATGTAGATATGTTAAAGAAATCATGACAGAATCATAAACAATACTAATAAGTACTGGTGAAACAACCATGATATTACTTCAGTTTTTTTAAGTTCATTGATACAGTCAAACCTGTATTAAGAGGTCACCTTTGAGACAAAGAGAAAGTAGCCTTATAAGACAGGTGACATTTAAAAAGAGATTTAATTCATATGAAATTTTCTATGACTAAACAAGAAATTGTAATTTGGGCTCCTTTTAGACCTTTTTCCATAAAAAAAATTAACTCTTTATCTTGAATCATGAATTACTAATTATATATGATCATATTTTGCACACACAAATAAAGTCGGATGAAAAATTAGAAAGTTCAAATTTGCTTCTTTTTTAGTCCCTTTTATTTGAATCTATCTCCAATCCGTAAGACGTGGAGGAAAAAAATAAATATAATTTTTCAGTCAAATATATATGATAATAATATAATGGTTTATTCTAAAGGATATCAGTATTTTCGTGTGCTAATAGCTGTAGCAAAGACTGTACTGTGTTAAGGTCTACCAAGATGTGGTATAGGTCTGGTGCTGTAGCTATCACATGCATTTCTTGTATGACCTCATTAACTCCTATTTCTGAATCCATGAATCTAAAGTAAAAAAAAAACAGTATTTGGTTCATTTTTGTCCAACTCCACTTATTTACATTATATAGGAAATGTCAGAGAATATTTTTCTATCATTCAGAGTATTGGATTAGCCAATGAAGTACTTTCATAAACAGGGGCTGTCGTGATCGTAATCATATGTTAATTTCATTTACAACTACCTGTCCAATCAGTGCCTAGGCTATCACCACTTAAGTTGTGATTTCGAACCCCGCTGATGGTGATGTGTACTGAATTCAACATTATGCCATAAAGTTTGTCAGTGATTTGTGATAGGTTGGTGGTTTTATCAAGGTACTCTGGTTTCCTCCAACAATAAAACTGACTGCCACAATATAATTGAAATATTGTTCAGTGTGTGAAACTAACTTTTGTGGTTTCATAGACCCATCTCTATTTTACATAGACCTCACTGTATATTATATACAACATTTTGAAAATTTGACATAGACCTGCTTGATTTCACATAGACATTGTCTATAGGTCTACCGCTAATTTCGCACACTGATTGTTGAAAGTGGTTTTAAACACCATAACCCCCTACTTTCATCAAGGGGAGATAATACAGTTGATGATATGAATGTAAACATGTGGATTTTCTAGACCTATAGCCTATTCGTACATTTGTTTTGTATAGATTTGTTGATGATTGTTTCATCTCTGAAAATCTATATATTCAGAGGTTGAAATCACGTAAGTACAAAGTAGATAAAAAATACAATGAGTATTGCAGAATCTTTATGTATATTTCTTTTTAATTCAAAATATATTAACCTATATTTATAGCTTCATTGCATTATTTTTATTGTCTGATGCAGTTGTAAGTAAACTTAAGTAAATTGCTAAACAGTAATATACAAATGTACCTTTTTAATTAATACTTGTGCATGTTTTTAATAATTATCTCTATTATTCAAACCATAAATAAAAAAACAAAATAAATGGATAACAATGTAGATTTGTTTTTTTAAAAGGAAAAGAATAAAAAGAAAAAAAACTTTTTCATTCTTATCATGTGTAATTGGTTGGATGATCTTTATGTGATATATATAGTACTTATATAGTTTAGCCAGACCATGAAATAGGTGTCTGTCCCAAGCCATATCAATTTATAATCAACATTTATTGTCGTCTGCTGTGTTTTGAGAATTTACGATGAACGTTTGTTTGTTCTGGATTGATTATCATTGTTTTAATTTCATTTAACTGATGATTTAGGGTTAGAGTTAGGGCTATGGTGGTTAACGCCACTTTCAACATTTTTCAGTTATATCTTGGCAATCAGTTTTATTGGTGGAGGAAACCGGAGTACCTAGAGAAACCTGCTGATCTTCCACAAGTCACTAACAAACTTTATCACATAAAGTTGTATCAAGTACACTTCGACACGAGCAGCATTCGAACTCACAATGTTATTAGTGATAAGCACTGATTGCATAGGTAGTTACAAATCCAACTACCATATGATCACGACCACGACAGCCCCCAAAGATTTAGGTGTCTGTCCCAAGCCATCATTTATTTTCTTTGTTCTGGTTTGATCATCATTGTTATATTTTCATTTAATTAACAATTTAAACTCATGCACATCCCTCAATGCAACAAATTGATAACGGAACATCTTAGGGTTAGGGTTATGGTGTTTAACACCACTTTTAAACGAACATCTTAGGGTTAGGGTTTAGGGTTATGGTATTTAACACCACTTTCAAACAATATTTCAGCTATATCGTGGTGGTCGATTTTACCGACCTGCTGCAAGTCACTGACAAACTTTATCTCATAATGTTGTATCGAGTACACCTCACCTTAGTGGGATTCAAACTCACAACGTTAGTGGTGATAGGCACTGATTGCATAGGTAGTTATAAATCCAACTACCATATGATCACGACCATGCCGAACCCCCTACCAAACAAGTAAATATCAATTACCGGTACACAAACACAAATATTAAATTAATAAACATTTAGCAATCAAATTTCATATCATACAAACTTTTCTGGTAAATCTGGATATTTAATTCTTTGTTCTTGATTTTTGTAAACTTTTTTCTCAAAATTTAACAACATTCTCTTTAAATTCGTCTCATCTAAAGCTTCAGTCTGCAAGAATAAAATTCAACAAAAAGTGCTGAGAAGGTTAGGGGGAAAAAACAAAGAAAATTAATTAAAAGGGATTAAAATAAGTTTAAACTGAACATGTTATATATTTTTACTTGATTTATTGCAGTAAAACTCTTGTGATAATTGATCATTATCAAATACAGTGCCGTATTTGATCATGATAATGATGATGTTTCTTTACTATAGTTTATGTCAAAGTGTAATGTAAAATAGTCTCTCATGTTCATTTACATTCATATCCTTATATGATCATGAAAGGAATAAAATGTACAACTTGGTATTAAAAAATGTAGAATTCTTTATATAATTTCTAAAAGAAATACTTATGTAGCCAATATGTTTACATTGACATTTGATTATCGTTCTTGATAGTTTCAATTTTTAAAATTTGCCAATAATCTGAATATTTTTTATATTTCTAAAATGTAGCTTTGAATAATAAATTATAATTAAAACTCTATATTTCCATTCTATTATAAAAGTTAGATTGTTTTGAATTTAAATTTATAATTTTGCTCTTAAACATTTCGCTTTAAAGCATTTCAGGGACCGTGTTAATTTTATATGTAGTTTGAAATATACAAATGTTTCATGACTTGAGAGCTACAATGTAGCTCACAAATATGAGGTCTTTGGCTTCCACTTTTCGTCTCAAGTTAAGGTAAAATAACTTTAATATCATTTCTAAATTGTACCTTTGAAAATTTGATAATTGTTGATTATTTGTAGTTGATTATAAAAATGCAATAAAAGTTGTTTCAGTTAAATTCTCTATTATTTTAGCCAAAATATACAGTTGGTAAATTATTATCTACATTAGAATCACGTAGCATACATTTCATGTCGAGTCAAGCCTCACTTTGCATCGTCGTTCCTGTTAGCTAGTTGGACCTATATTATGCAAACTTCTGAATTTAATAATTATTTTGTTCCAGATTGTATAAAAAAGATTGTTTGACAAACTTAGTTTTTCCAGTTTAATAACCACCAATCAATCAAACCAGTTTAATAACTACATATTAGAGACAAAAGACTCTTATTAACTCTTTACCCCTCAGAACAACTGCTATAACTGTGTATTTTTAGCCACAGTAGAATTACTGATAACATGATCAGTCTCCACAGCTGATAAGAAAATCAGCTGCATCATTTCCTCAAAGAATTTCAACAAAATAGATATCAACCAAGGGTACACTCAGATTATCTTAATTTGTGGCTTAATTAATTTAAAAAACCATAGTAAAGTATATATATTTATTTTTGTTATAAAATTACATTTTCAATGGTATAAAAAATTCCAATTAAATATTTGCTATGTTTCCTCCAATCTCATCCAAATAATAAAATTTCAAGATGATATTATGAAAAAATGTACTTTAACAATCAATATTTTGCAATTTATGTACTTTGTTGTCAATTATTTTGTTCCCGATGATAAGAGAAGTGGCATCAATCCTTGCACAGGCAATTCGTTAATTCCCATGAAGATGTTTACTCCCAAATACGCACGAAGTTCATTGTCAGTAATTTCATACCATAATGGATCCCCTCTCCTTTCGGTCCATTTTCCAACGTGCATAATTATTTTGTGTTACACACTATGTTTCCAATCATGTCTGGATTAAACATTAAGTCAAAGGAATCATTTGGAGAAGCAGTTTCCACATTAAAACCGTCTGAACTTCCACATTTCGAAATCAGTCTGCCCATATTTCATCGTCATTTTCCGACTTGCTGTCATCGTCTCCTTGTTCATCCTCACTGCTATCCAGAGCATTAGGGATGTCTACATCTGAAAACCCTTAAAAATCGCTATCGTCGTCATCAGATTGAAAATATCTATCCAGTATTTGATCGTTTGTAGGCAATGCCGCCATGTTTGTTTACAATATCAACCACACGGTATTTTTCATTCATAAAACAAAGAACATTCCAATTTCTGACGTAATTTTGGTTTTCCTGGATTGTCCAATGATAATTCTTTCATGATGGTATTCCCTGTCCAAAACGAGGGTACAACCTCGTTTCGATACGCACTAATAATAGAGGGTCGTCTAGAGGCGCTTATGCGGAAATGTAAACAAAGCGTCCATAGTCGCTTGTGCGGAAATGATATGGAGACGTCGAGAGGCGCTTCTGTGGAAATACGGGGAAGGCGTCCAGAGACGCTTATAAGTGGGAAAGAGTTAACAAATATATTGTCTATTAACACCAAATATGAAAATGCAGTAACAATATGCAATTCTTCATCTTGTAATAAGCCAGTATGTAATATTTTAAGCAGTTCTCTTTTAAAATGAAGAAGGAGTTGCACTTACAAACTTTCTGATTAAATATTTAGTGTCTAAAAAAGGCAACAACTCCTTCAAATATGATCTAATAAAAAATCTGTAATTAACAATTTGTAATTGTAAATGAAGAGTTCTAGGAAATTCCCTTTTAAAATGTAGAAAGAGCAGCACATCAACCTTTTGTGACAGACGGACGGGTCGAAAACAATATGTCACCTCCAGAAGGGGGAGACAATTATTTCACCATGAAACAATTTACTGAATTTCATTCAATGGCAAATCACGTTTCAACACTTTATGTTTTGACATTTCTTTACCTCAGGTTCAATGCCATGATATTACTGAAATACTGCTAATGTTGGCGTTAAACACCAACCAATCAATCAATTACCTCGGGTTCATTATCTAACATCTCTAGAATCTTTTCTTTTTCTTCATCTGTCATTCTTTTGGCTTCTTCTCTCCTTCTTTTGTCATATTCTCCATTTTCATAAGAATCACCTTTTCTTTTACCAGTACTGCTCTGTGTAGTTTTATCACCCTGTAACATACACTTACCATTAGAGAAATGAAATAATGTTCTCACTTAAATTGACACTCCATTTTATAATTATGAAAACTGTTGAAACAAAGTGAATATCATTTAGATTAGGTGAGTAATTGTTGTTTAATGCCAACTCAGCAATTTTTCAATATATCATGGCGAGAACAAGTTTATTTTCAATGAAATGATGATGAGGTCCACTTTGTACTAGACCAACACACTTAGTTGGATTTTAATCTAAAACAACAATCCCCGGATAGACATGTCGCCTTACTCAGACACATTAACGTGATTCCTAGCTCTTTCTCCTTAATGCTGCCTGCTTAGCACAACAGCAACAAATACCAATTTTATAATCTTTGATTTGACCCAATCGAGGTTCGAAACCACAATCTACCACACTCGAGGCAAGCATGCCAACCATTACACCACTGATGTGTAATGATGAAAATATATTAATGAATGAAAAAATAAACATTACATCCCATGTTTGCTTCTCTTCTACTAATACTAATACAATTAGGTTAGGTTGATTTTTTTTTTTTGTGTTTAATGCCACTTTCAGCAATATTTCAGCTATATCATCATTCATGGCCGCCCGTTTTAGTGGTGGAAGAAGCCACAGTACCCAGAGAGAACCACCGACCATGGAAAAGCAACTGGTAAACTTTATCACTTGCGGCTGTGAGTCGAGTGCACCCTTTTTTGTAATTTACAAAGCCGGGCATGAACCCACGTCGTATAGTTAGGTAATCCAACTACCTAACTTATTGAGCCACCCAGGCCAATTACGTTAGGTACTGCACCTTAGAGACTATAATTTTACTTTAGAAAATGAAATTTGAATAAGTACTTTTATTTTAATTTTAGATTTAAAGATAAAACTATAAACATGAGTTGATGATAAACTAGTGGTTAATGAGTGAGACATCTGATTGGAATGACTCAACAGAAAAGAAAAATTGCAGCCCGAGTTGTAAGCATGTGTGTGGTATTTGGTATGAGCGCGAGTTCATGTTCTGGGAGAATCTAACTGGCAGTATAAGTATGTCTGTTTTTGGGATAGCTACTAGTTCATGTGAGATCTTATATAACATGACTAGGTGTGCATCTGACCTTCGATCTGCTCGGCTTTGCCAATTTAGATGTCCTAACATATTACTAACGCTAGAGGTGTTAGATAGCAGTTAGTAACATACCTAGCAGCCCTATGCTGTACCTGATCTAGTAAGGTTATGTTTTCT
The DNA here is from genome assembly GCA_002080005.1 of Gigantidas platifrons. Lineage (NCBI taxonomy): Eukaryota > Metazoa > Mollusca > Bivalvia > Mytilida > Modiolidae > Gigantidas > Gigantidas platifrons. Next base: position 183,166 of record MJUT01023164.1, read on the forward strand.
TTGGTGTATGAATTCCATACAGAACCAGCATATTCAAGTGATGGTTGAACTAGAGATTTGTATGCCAGTTCTTTGACTGGCAGAACTGATATTAATATTTCTGCGGAGGAATTCAAGTGTCTTGCATGCCTTTGTAGTAATACTGTTTATATGGCTATCCCATTTACGGTCAGACTACATTGTGACACCCAGATATTTGGCTTTATCGGCATGTTAAAGTTGGTGTCCATGTAGGGTGTATGGACATTTTACTGGTATTTTATTTCATGTGATGGATAGCACTTTCCATTTGTCAGAGTGGAAGGCCATTCTTCATATTTGTTTCCAAATGCTTAGTTTATGATATCCAGATCATTTTGAAGGATAGTACAATCTCTGTTAGATTTTATTGTCAGGTAGGCAATCGTATCATCTGCAAGTAAACGGCCAGTTGATGCTATACTGTCAGGGATGTCATTGATGTAAAATAGAAACAGAAATGGCCCAATAACAGAGCCTTGCAGCACACCTGACATTACAGGTATGTAGTCTCATGCCTCTCCTTCCAGTAAGACAGTATGTGTACGATTAGATAAGAAGTTATGTATCCAAGTGTTTGCTTGTACAAAAGTTTATAGTACCGGTAAACAGTAAACGTTTCATCTAACATCAGCAGTACCTTGTTCCCTTATTTCTTTCTTCTTTTTTCTTATTTTTTTAATTACTTTGAATCAAACATTTTTTAGATCACTTTATTTGTTTTATCTTTTACACCTGTAATTTATATCAAAATATTATTAGCTAGTTCTATTTGCTTCTCCCCTTAGAGATTTACATTATATTATAAATGAAATTTATTCCTACGGATAGGGATTAATATAAGTTTTTGTAACTTGTTTCCCAATCCAATTAATTACTTCCTAGTATTATGTAATGTATATAGTTGAATATTGTAATGTTATGTTGAATTAATTAATAAAATATGTTTAAACTAAGTGTTTGCTTTACCCTGTATCCCATTGGGATATAATGATAAATCAGTAACTTTTTTCAGTAATACCGTATAACCGGTAATTTCTGAGGTGTGAAATTTCTGCGGTTTTGGTCTAAAAAGAAGACATTTAATTTTTGCGGATTTTTTTTTCTGCGGATTGGAAATCTCGGCAACAAAAAAAAATTGTATTACAGGAAGCAACAGCAGAAGCGATGTTACGATATAAAAAAAATGGTGCACATTACAACGATACTTAGAAGCAAAATTATCAAAACATATTTAGTTTTTTGGTTACAGCTTCTGAATACACATTTGGTTAACTTCAAATTTTTCTTATCACCTTTTTCGAGATCTATTTTGTTGACAGGAAATACGAAGTCAACAGTTGGATCGATATCGGTATAATGTTTGATATTTCGGATATATTTTTAATGTCGATTTTTCATACTTTATCATGTAACATTTTCTTTTTAAAAAGAATTAGAATTAGTATAATGTAGACATAAAAACTCGGGTTAACCAGAATTCTACAACCAGTACATTTCTATTTGTTTGGTTTTAAGATGAATCCCGAGATCATGCAGTTTGATATTGTTCAATCGAATTTGAAGCTATTACAATTTAAAAAAATAAAATATACTAATGTTAATTTATGTAATAACAATTTTAATTATTGCTTTAATAAACTATTATGATTGTAAACATTTAATCATGTGATTGTTTCAATTATTATCAGTGTCAGCTTGGTACAATCATATTTCTTTATCTGGATTAATTGTAATTACAGTTAAAAATCAACATGCCACAGTTAAATAACCTTTAACTGTTGTGTAAACATTTCTATAGTACCAGTTTTTTTTATTATCTGGATATAGTAATTAGGACTAATTAAATATTTGACACTTACGGTGGAATTGGAGTTAGAATTTGAAAAGGTATTTTGTACCGGACATTAAACATTTATTAAATTACATAATATTCTGCGATTTTAATTTCTGCGGTCCAGAGTTAACAGCAGAAATTAGATTGCCGCAGAAACTACCGGTTATACGGTATACTTCTTGTAGTTCTTCTCTATTCTATTCTACCATATAGTGACCACCGAATGCAAGTCAAATCGTCCCCGTAAATATCGCCCCCAGATTTATCAAAATCTTCCCCACTATAATCAAAATTGCCCCCCATTAATTAATGTAATGAAGAAATTAATTTTATTATAAAATCGAGATATGTACAATAATTTTGCCCTCTACATGATGTTTTTGCATATATGTTTTCATTATTGTTTGTAAATCAGTTTGATAATCTTAATAAATATCTTTCATATTTTGTGTATCTTTATGGCGACTTAATTGAAATATTAACCGCATCGGTGGTGTAATGGTTAGCGTGCTCCCCTCAATTGTGGTAGATCATGGGTTTGAGCCCCGATCGGGTAAAACCAAAGACTATAAAATTGGTATTTGTTGCTTCTCCGCTAAGCAAGCAGTAGTATTAAGGAGAAGGATAATATGTCTGTGTGGGTCGATATGTCTATCCGTGAATGATGTTACATGTATTTGTAATTGCAAATATTTCTACAAAATGTGTTTCAATATTCAGTGTAATGTTCGATGTTGCCATTTCTCACAACCATCGCATTGGATTGCTTCTTGCCTGTGTCCAACAACCTGCTTGCACTCTATGCAAGCACTGGCCATTGTGTTTAATGCCAGTCATGATGGTAGCAGGCTTAAATAATTTCATTACCAGCTTGGACAAGCTTATGGCTTCGCAACAAGTTTTTATTGCAATATCAAGAATAGGTATCATTGGCTTGGGTCTCTTTGATATGCTTCCGATTGGAACAATAAAAAAAAAAATAATCAGGTAGCTAATTAATTATTACACAAACAGTGAATCTATACTTTACAAAGAAATGCTTGATTAAAAGAAGAAATTAATTATTACATGGACACAAATAATTACCCTCATTTAACCGACAAAATTAAGCAATAACGTTTCCAATTAATGTACTGTAAGTTTTATTATCTATACTGTAATTATATATCTCAACTATTCCTTATCAGAATGCCGTTGTAAAAACTAATAATAATAATAACTATTATTTATTTATTTTTAAATGTTCGGGCGATTTTGATTAATGTGGGGGTGATTTTGTATGGGGCGATTTTGAAAAATGTGGGGGCGATATTGACGGGG
>MJUT01023164.1:186791-201291 GCA_002080005.1 Gigantidas platifrons
AAATTGCAACAATTGGAATAAAAATACTGTAGTTATTTTTATTTCATTGCAAACACGTGTCTGTTTGTAAATAGTTTTATAAATAGAACGCAATTGTTAATACCCGGATGCAGATCGATAAAAAACTTATGGGTCCTCATGCAGTGTATTTCAACGAATTGAATGACCAACCGTTGCATATAAATGAACATATTAAATATGAGAACTAAGATTTCATGTCACAGAAATGGGAATAAATACATCAAAAGTTTGTTTACTTAAAAGTAGCTTTGGTGGATGCGTACTCCTCTTGCATTTTTGGTGGCGCCATTTTTATTTTAAAGTTTCTTTAACCAAAATTTATAACTTTTCGAGAGAATCACTTTCAAAATACTTAATGGTTACGATAGATTTCAATAAACATGATACTGACATTTTCATAAATGAAACGTGGCAACAATAGTTCGCTATTCCGGACATATTTTTTTTTCGTTATTCCAGACATTGTGATGATTCGTGCAATGAATGACGATTACAAAAATATGTCCACTTTCAATACATACTGTGGCATTTTGAGTACATGTCATAACTACAAAAAAAATCATTATCGTTGATTGAATTCTTTGTCGGGATCATTATCTTTAACCAGGTAAATCAAGCCAGGTGAGATCGAAGATTACGCTATCAAAACAAAAATTCTATAATCCGCATGTCATAAAATTGTCATTGTAGTGACTAATTAGTTTTAATCAGCAAATGAAGAAGAAAAATGGATTTTTACAAACATTTTTCTATGATTTTTTGAAAATTCAAGTGGCGAATTGGGTATGGGAAATACTCGTCACTTTCGAAAATCAATCGTCAATGACGAAAGTGACGAGCGCTAGCTGAATCACTGATGTTACCTGACCAACTTCAACTAGCGGAAGATTATGTCACAGTTCTTCACTCATAACATCATTTTATGGGGAAGATACTACTTGGGGCTATTTTGACCTGAAGCAGATGCCCTACCCGTACCAGCATACTTAGATGAAAGAATGTGACGAGACAGAAATAGAATAACTCTTTAAAAAAAGACATTATTGCACACATTCCAGAACAGTAATATATTCCATGATATCAGTTCCTGCAATAATATCGGTAACAAGAGAGTTCGGCACCAAGACATTTCGGCACCCGTTGAAAAAGACAGTTCGGTACCAGGACAAATCGGCACCGCATTTTCTTTCAAACATACGTGATTTAATAGCTTTTTTTTAAAAATAAAATCAAAGAAAGTTAAAAAAAACAAAACAAAACAAAACAAAAACAACAACATCAATGATCGTTTAAATGCAATCAAAACATAATTTATTTAAATATTCTTTAAAAGAAGCCATCATTAACTCTCTTAATTAAGAACAAAAGCATTTCGAAAATTGAGGACAAGAAATATGAAGTGTTTATGACTTACTTTTTATATAAATGTCATACCTGGTGTAAATTCCATAAACAACAGACTCTGTGCAGTAATTTAAACGGGGGATTTTCCACAAGTTTTCCGTAGGGTTCACATTGGAGTGAAAAAGGGGTATATAATCCTTAAACACAATTATTAAATGATAAAATACAGATAAAAAGGATCTTTTTCGAAAATTTGGAATTGGTTCAAGGCTATTGGAAGTTGTGTAGGTAAAATCAAAGAAAAAAACTCAAGTGCCGATTTGTCTTTTTGAGGTGGCGAAATGTCTCACATAGGTGCCGAAGTGTCTAGAATTCAATAATATCATATACAGCAACTCTTTCCAGTGTTATTAAAATATGTCAAATAGATATATAATTGTGTTGAATAGTTTAATAACGAATGTCAAATGAAGATGGTCCGATTACCAGAAACAAACAATAGCTTGTAATAGAGCCTAGACTAGAGTAGAGGGAGCTAACTCTCATCAAATAGGGAAATATTTCTAAGCTCAAGGACAACTTTGCAGAAAGAATTATTTTAAACATTAGCTCTAATTATGAAGCTGATTAGGAACTGCTTGGCACATGCGTTAATCATTAATATAGATAATTTGGCTAACAACGTTAACCTTGTGAGACAAAGCTTTGGAAAGCAATTCCCCGACATCCATGTTTGTTTTAGTTGTTAGTATTTCTCTCGGTTTTTCATTGAAAATAACTGAAATATCCCGTAGATATTATTTTTACGAAAGGATCCGATTTCATTGCCTCTCACGTGTGTCCTGCATAACCAATGAAATTCGCTCAATGGCGACATCAAAATCCATCGAAATGTGATCATTTGAACAAAAAATAAAGAAACTAGCACCTGTATGAAATAAAAGCACATAAACCCCATCTTAATAAGATGATTAAGAGCTAGTAAACTACGTATCCACAGTTTGAGTTGTTTGGTAAGTCCGTGCAGTGCCCGTCCGTTTATCAACCTACTCGGTCAAACCTAAAATTTGACGGTCGATAACGGAAAACCAACCGTTTTAGCACGTGTAGTAGACCTTCAAACAAAAATAGTATGATTTTCCATCCCTGTCTGCATAAAAATGTCAATATTAAAGAGAAAGGTTGCTTGATTGTCACTCTCAATGAACAAGTTTTGAGGAAAGTGGGTCGGATGGTAATAAGACATTTCGGCACCCATTGAAATAGACAGTTCGGTATCAAGACAAATCGGCACCGCATGTTCTTTCAAACAAACGTGATTAGCTTTTTTTTTTTTTTAAATAAAATCAAAGAAAGTTAAAAACAAAAAAACATCAATGATCGTTTAAATGCAATCAAAACATAATTGATTTATTTAAATATTCTTTAAAAGAAGCCATTATTAACTCTTAATTAAGATCAAAAGCAGTGATCAAATGTTTACAGCTTTTGTTTGATCTTTAAACATATAACGATAGGAAAATTATGGGTATGGATTTTTATTATTTTTAGAACCTACTTCACTTTATTTACAAAATAGGCAAGAAATAATTTTTGTCAGATTTTCACAGGCGCTTGTGTAGAGTCAAAAATATGCTCGCTATGTTCCCAAAATATTGGTCCATAGCGAGCAAATGTTTGACTCTACACTACAAGGGCCTGTGGATTTTCATGGAATTTGTATTGCTAAAACAGAGAATTTCCTCCATTTTTTTTCCTGATAACTTTGAAATATTTAGTGTGATTAATGATTCATGAGTTTTGTACGTAAAATCAAAGAAAAAAGCACAAGTGCCGATTTGTCTTTTTGAGGTGCCGATTTGTCTTGGTACCGAAATGTCTCGCATAGGTGCCGAAATGTCCTGGTGCCGAAGTGTCTAGAATTCGTATATTCAGACATGTCAATAAACCTGCATACACCTGGTCTGCTAATTCATTTCCCTCTGACCAGCTGATCTCACATAAAACCAGCAATTGTTTATCCACTGAAGAAAATTATGGGCACCTTTTTTTCTTGGGATTTTTATGCATGATGTTGTTTGACATCAAAACTATCACATTTGTGAGGAAAGGGATGGGGTCAAGGGGTCATCTCATTACTCCGACAGTCATAACTCCGATAGTTATTTCTCCGACACTCATAACTCTGACAGTCATTACTCCGACACTCGTTAATACTCCGACCAGGCATCCCGGACTGTATCATCATATCCTATCTAATCGCAACTCCAAACAACTATAGGATAATTGCACGGAGTGGATATTGAAAATATGATCACAAGTGCCGCAAAACACATCAGATTAAACGAGTGTGCGGAACTTGCTACGCGCACGAGTTTAATCTGAATGCGTTTCGGCACGAGTGATTATATATTCAATATTCACGACGTGCAATAGATTATTATATTTATTTCATTGACGAAAATAAAAGATATAGTCGAAAATTTAGATGAATTATGTTTTCAGTGTTCCTGTGCGTCAATGTTTACTTAGCGATGTCGCTTAGGACATATGTTTTTGACCATGTTTTACTATATTGCTCTGAAATATGGGAACTTTTTATTAGAAACTTTGGACACTTTTCTCCTGTTGTAGGATGCATACACACAGTCCAGAAATTATATGAAAACCGGATATCCTCTTGGTATGGTGCTTTACAACAAATTTTGAATAGCTTAAACAACTGTCAACTAATCAAAAAGTTTCAAAATAAACAGTCAAGAAAATACTTCTAGAAGCACATAGGCATCAATGGGCCCTAGATAGGAACAAATGTTATGATGGTAAATTGAGAACTTATGTAAAATTTAAAACTGTTTACGGAAGAGAAAACTATCTTTCTTTGATGTTTCTCCTGAACTCAGAATTACTTTAAGTAAACTCAGAATTACTTTAAGTAATTCTGAGTTCAGGAGAAACCTAACAAAATTTCGAATATCATCACATCATCTCCATATTGAATCNGGTCGATATATAAGGGTACACCTCCGGAGTCAAGCATATGTCAGCAGTGCTGTTGGGCCGCGCTGAAAAGCTTTAAAAACAGTAGCGCTGCATACGAAAAAAACTTCCGACTGGGATAAAAACCATGCCCCTTTCAAGTTAAATGGGCAGTCCCGTACTGCATTTGGATTGCTAAAAGCGCCAGAATTGCAAAGACTATCGGTCACTGTCGAAGTATTAAGAGTCGGAGTAATGACTGTCGGAGTAATAAGTGTCGGAGTAATGACATTATCCCGGGGTCATAAGATAGATAAATGGCACTGTTGTGCTCTATCAGAATCGATATGCCTCTATAAATGCCTAAATGGTGTCAAAGAATGATGATAATAACGACGTCAAGTAACATACATACCAGTAGTACATTGTCCAGACTTAACTCCCCACTAACAGGGTTTTCCCTAAGAAACGGCCGCCGGCCAAATTGACCGCTTCAATCAATTTTCTGGCCGGTTCAAAAGCTTCCAACAAAAATTATTTATTGTGATTTTGACTAAAAGGATTCGTTTTCAAACTTTCTTGAATGAAAAGCAAGTAGAAAAAGAGTTTTATTGGTGAACGACTTCGTGTTTGTTTGTATCATTTTAACTTCCTTAAAGTTTAAGTTGTTGACACTTTCCCGATGATATATGAAACGGCACTTTTCATTGGTCGATATTTTCACGACTGGTTCTTTGCTCTCGCATAGATAACAACCGAAAAATCGAGAGAGCCACGGTAACCAGTATGTGATGAAAAACGAAAACACGTGTATAGTCCAACATCAATATAAAGAGAACCTTGCACGATTTTTTTTCTCTTTGACAGCGACCTCAAAGTGTCGGAAAGGGTTGCATAACATCTTTCAGAAATCAAATGACAGTTGAGTTGATAATGAGCTGCTAAATCTTCCAGCATGCTCCTATCAACGGCGATTTGTTACCACCTTGAATTGAAAGTTGCCATTCTCTCAATGGTTAGAAGTATATTTTGTTTATGAAATTGAAAACAGAAAACCCCACTGATTAGAAAATAGTCGGTTTCTAAGTAACTGTTTAAAATATTTGTCAATTCATGGAAATTACCAGAAACATTTTTTTAATATGCCCACTGTTTGAAGCTAGTTATCTAATTTATTTAATTGGCATTCCTAGTGATCCATTGATTTTATTTATTTTTTAAGCAAACTGAGTACAGGAATAAGAATAGAGTATGATGAGAATGGACTATGAACATATAACTTTTTATTAATTTTCAGTCAATGTATTATGACTTTATAATAATCAGAAATTTCTAATTGAAAATTGTATACAGCTTGGTTTTCATTTCTCTTGTTCACTTTTGGACAAAACCATGTACCCTGAGAACCAGACCAGTCAAAACAGATGAAAATAAAGAATCACTTACAACCTCAAAGGTGAAAAGAACAAAAACAACACTGAAAACAAAAGCTTAACCAATAAGACCCCATTGACCCAATCAACAAATCAGGGATGGAATTAAAAACAAAAACACAAGAAATGAATTAATTTACATGTACATGTAAAAGTAAAACTGATACAATGACTCAACTACAATGTGAGTAACTTGAAAACANGCTACAAAATATTATATAATATTGACAGGTGTCCCAGTAAGTTCAATTATCTTTTCACACCTTGTTATACAATATACTGTCCTTGACCTTGTCAACTGCTGAAGTGCTGTAAAAATCGATAATTCAAACAAAGGTTCAATATCCAAACACAGGTAATTTCACCCCAGGAAAAAATAGATTAAAAAAAAGTAAAATATCACACCTCTGATAGCAAACATTTGACAGTTATTCCTGCATTCGAATGGACAATTAGTTCCGAACAACGACACCAATGTACATGTATGATTATTGACAAACATCGAGAATATTTACATACCTATCAAAAAGTCAATGAAAAAGCAATAAATGTAATTTTTATACAATTTTATTTTAAATAACACATATATAATGAACACAATTAATGTTATTTGAACAATAATTCACCGATCATTGGGAATATTGCCGTCCGTGAACTCGAAGCTATGCTACCGGCAACTCTCTGCGTGACCTGAAAAAAGTGTCTGATACTTGCTCCTATGCATAAAACGCATCCCACCTACAATTTATCCTTTTAAAGCTTAAGACCGCGTTCTATACGTACCTAAAAACGGTAACAAGATATTGCAAAAGGAAGCACACAAAATTGTCATTTTCAACCATTAATTTATATGTTCAGAATGCACAAGAGTGCAGGATTTTACGTCTAATTTTTATAAATTTCCTGGGGGGACAAACCAGACCCCCCACACATAGCACGCTGCTATGCGGCGCGCACGCCTTGGGCCTGTTAAAATTATATTTTGGCCTTCTACAAAAAAATAAAGGGAATACCCTGCACTAAAGTAGCACACTTTCGGTTCTCTTGTTAATGACCAGCAATTCATTTGTTTTTTCAATTTATTTTATTATTTAAGGTAAAAATGTAGTCCTCAGCAAATGTGATGACTTTACTTTTCAAATAGTCAAAACTTGAATGTCACCAGTAGCAAAAGCATATAGAGTTTACATTTTACAACCCGTACATTATTCTAGGGATTGTGCCAAGTACAGTGATTGTTTGGACAGAGTTCCGCTGCTTATGCAGAAGCTATTCAAACAAGGTTTCGCTACAAATATTCTGATAAGCTGAAAGTGATTGACTGTTACGAAATATCCATCTCAAATTGCAATGGATCTTTTCCTTTTTACAAAGAATTTTCTATCCTTTATCACCAGACTGCATTTGTATAAGAAGTATCTCGCCTTAATCAGTTAATGCATTCTTCGTAACCTATTCACCTCAACAGATTTAATGATTAGATCTTATTTACAATCTATAAATCACTTGGGATTTGAGTCCTTGTGGACTGCAATGGGAATGAAAAATTGTTGAACACTTTCTTTTATAATTTTTTATTTGTTGATTTTATTTTCAGATATAACAATTCATTCTCTCACAACATTCAATGGAAGTTGACAAAAGTCCAGATTCACCATGTGATATACAAGTACCCCTTTCACCTCAAGCAGAGGCAACTAGCTTGCCAAATACTCAAACTGATAACAATTTATATGATGGAATAAAATCACTTGCTAAAGATGGCAATTATGCCTGTGATGCTGAAAACACAACAAACAATGAATGTTTAAATATGAAATCTCCATCTGATGTCCCTCCTTTTCAAGATGACGAAATATCAAATGATTTTCTTAGAGAAGAGGAGGAACAGCAGATGGATTGTGATGATAAAAATCATGAAGTACAAGAGGACTTTGATATGAAATCCCCTACTTCTGAGACAGACCATGAGAACAATAAGACAGATTTTACTACTGAAGCTAATGTCAGTGTTTCACAAGTCAGCGAGTTTGATACTTGTAATCATAGTACAGATATAGAAGATAAGATGGATGAATTGTCTGACATGAGGGATAGTGATTTTGATACATCTCAAATTACTGACAATGAGGATGTAAACTCTATACATTTTAACAATAATTCGTACACTGATGAAAGGGAAACAACTCTTGTTGAACAAAATCAGACCGCTAGTAGTAGCGAGTTAGATGCTTCTTTAAATAAACATATATTGCATTCATCAGACATTGAACATTTTGATACCTCTACACAATCTCCAAAAATGGAAAGAGGTGAAGTATCCAACATAAATTCTAGTGAAGATGAAAATGAATTTTCAGAAGAAAATGTTGATGGTGGTAAAGAGGAAATACTACCAACACCAACAGAAGATATTTGTGCAGATGTATCTCAAAATGTAGAAGAATCTAATGAAAACAAAGAACTTGCAAATTATGAAGCTAGTCCGTGTAATAATTCTGACGAAAGTGCTAAATTGACTAGTGAAAATGTATTACAAGACAATCGTATAACAAGTGTGCAAACAGAGGAAATAAATTCACCAGAAAATAGTGATACATGTATTGAAGATGTTCCTCAAAGGGACACCACTGGACAAAGTCCACTTTCCAGTACAGGAAAAATGTTTGATGAGGTATCAGAGGAAGGAGAATCTCAAGATTCCCAAAAAAATCAAGAAGAAAAAAGCGACAACATGCTTGGTCCGACTTCTCCGGTTTCAGAAGAAAGTGACTTCGAGGAGGGTGAGGTATCGCATAGTTTGAAAAAAAGTGAAATTGTTGAAGCTGCTTCTCCTGTTTCTGATGAAACTAACAGTGATCAAGAACAAGGGGAGATAATTGAAAGTAAAAATAATGATGCAATGATAGGGCCTGCTTCTCCAGTCTCTGATGAAAGTGATCATGAACAAGGCGAGATAATTGATTATCGAGATAAAAACTCTCTAATGGGACCTACTTCTCCAGTTTCTGATGAAAGTGATCAGGAACAAGGGCAAATAACTGAGAGTAAAAATGATAATTTATTGGGACCTGCATCGCCAGTTTCTGATGCAAGTGATATAGAAGAAGGGGAAAGGGACAATATTTCTAAATATGATCTCAGTAGAGGAAAGCAAGGATTGTCTCCCACTTCTCTGGTGTCTGAAGATGGAAGTTTTCCCGATGACGACCAGAAAGGGCCAAGAACACCATCATCTCCATATAATGAACAGAAATTTCAAAAGGCTCAAAATGGTAATTCTTCTGCTTTTGTTGATCATGCTGCACAGCGATTGGAAAAGGAATATAAAGATATATCGGACGAGGAAGATTCGTTTAGTGATGACGAAAAACCTTTAAAACAAAAAACAGTCCAAGAAAAAAGTACTATTAAAAGTAAACAAAATGACAGAGTAAAATCTCACATGAGTATTGCTGATGATCATGGGGAATTAGATTACATAGATGAAGAAGAGGAAGATGTTGGGAAGGAAGAAAAGGAAAAGTTAGAGGAAGACAGTAAAGAAGGGGAAGACAAGATAGAACTAGAAGATGTAAGTGTATTTATTAAGGGTCAGTTATAGCAGTCCTCACAATGAAACTTTGAATTTACTGGTCTGAATCAAATTCTTCAATTTATTTTTATAAAGTTCTAAATAAAAACTGGAAAAATTTACTGATCCTAACAATGTTATACTGGTCTTGGGTTGGAGGACTTGTGATCATCTTAAGGACTGTTATAGAGTGAGAGAAGGTTGTTTTTGCATTTAATACAGTAAACTTTATTTTCTATTTATTTGAAATAATTTGCCTACACAGCTACACTACAGTACAATCATAGACAATCTTTTGCTCTGTATGTCCATATAACCAAGAAGACTGCTACATTTGTATGTCTGTTATGGAGATTTATCATGCTACATCTCTGACTGTATTGATTGATTGCTGTTTAAGCTATATTGTGGCGTGTCTCTGACAATAATACATTGTATATCTACCTACCACTCAAACTTGTATTTATGCAAAAAAAGAAGTTTCCTTCCAATCTACCTAGTACATGTATTAAATTGTGAGTCATTAAACAGCAATGCAACAATTACATTTTTATTTAAATTAGACATTGCACAGTACCACTAAAGTTCTAAATTCATTGACACAGATATGCTAAGTTTACATTTTAGTGGTGTTGTTCTTTAGAGAGGGCCAGGGCCACTTTCAATAATATTTCAGTTATATCGTGGAGGTCAGTTTTATTGGTGGAGGAAACAGGATTACCTGCAGAAACCACAGACCTAACTCAAGTAACTGACAAACTTTATCACATAATGTTGTATCTGGTACAACTCGCCATCAACAGGGGTTTGAACTTGCAACTTTAGTGGTGATAGGCACTGATAGCATAGGTAGTTATAGATCCAACTACCATACGACCGCGACGCAGTGTACTTTAGATGAAAAACATACCAGTAGTACAATACAGAGGTGGCCTCTTAGTTTTTTTGTTTATTACAGAATCTGGAAGAAAACCTTATTTATTTTTATTTTACAGGGAGAACATGATTCAGATAAAGATGATGGTGAAGTTGAAGATGTAAGTTGACAAATATATAAATAGATCGGAGATGTCTAAACATACTATAGGACAGAGGGTTAAGGGTGGATTATTGGGTGTGTGTGTTGTCACTTTCAACGATTTACACTCTATCATGCATGACTATCAAACTTGTTGGGTGAGAGAAAATCCAAACAGTTATAACAATTTGAAACCCCTGGTCTTGGGGTGGGCATCGAGGTGCTTACTTAGATCAGTGGTATAGTTTGCTAATTATTACAGATTGTCCATATTTTATACGTATTTTAGAGAGAAAATATAACCTACAGATGTCAGTGTTAAAATTATGGTTACAACTTGCATATTGAAAAGTATTTCTCCCGTATTTACCATGAATTAGTTTATCATCAAGATTCTTGAAATCCACTGTACATTATGACACTTAAAAAAAAAGAGTCATAACCACAGAATAACACTGTTTTACAAGACTACAATCATAGCTTGAAAAATATGAAATCAAATTCCATATTCAAGATAAAACTGAAGCATTGGCAATATAAATTCATGCACGACCTTGGATTATGAGTGACAACAGCCAACAGATGTTGGAATGGTAGGCATGTCCTGCTCCATAAGTTGCATTTGTTTTATAGATAACCACTTCGATGGTGCAATGGTTAGCCTCGCCTCGAGTGCAGTAGATCGTGAGTTCGAGCCATTATTAGGTCAAACTGGACAAGACTATAAAATTGGTATTTATTGCTTTTCCGCTAAGCATGCATCATTAAAATGAAAGTGCAATCAGGCTAATGTGTCCAAGTGGGGCTACATGTCTATCTGCGGATGGTTGTTTCATTGAGCTAGCACTATAAAAAAATCCAACTAGGCGTGTTGGTCTAGTACAAAGCGGACCTCATCATCATCATCTCATTGAAAATTAACTTGTTCTCGTCATGATATAGCTGAAAACGTGGTGTTAAACAACAATCTCCCACTCACTCCATAACAGCTGCAATAAAAAGGTCTATTCATTTTGGATCATCAGGCTCATCAGAATGCATTACAAGTTCCCTGCAAGCTAAATGTACTTCTGTCTCTTAGTTAAGGTAAACAAATTTGGTGTGAGACTTGTCTGAAATGCACAGCTTTAATGATAATATTCTGTAATGTGGACACATGCAAAAATGGCCATCCCTCTTTATTGTCTCTTGATTGTGGTTCCATTGCATATTGCTTTAGAGAAAGTTTTATACTAATTATTTTACATATTCTGTCTGATGTTCTTTTATGTCTAGATTTGACCAGTAAAAATTATGTTCTTTTTCCATAAAGAATAATCTTATTATACAGTGGGACCTGTCTAATCCGACACACCAAGGGACCAGGGAAATGTGTCGGGTTGTACAGGATGTCGGAATACTCAGGTTTTATTTTACTTAACATAATTACTTTGGGACCATAAATTTTTGTCGGAAAACTCAGGTGTCGGATTGCACAAGTTCCACTGTAATTAGTTTTATCATGAAAGAAAAGTGTTAATACATGTGCAATAGGTACATTTGTATAGATGTGAAAAATACTTTTGTTTAAATAGGATGACGATTGTGAGGAAGGTGAGATAAAGGAACCAGGCAACAGGAAACCATTCATTAAACCTACATGTAGATTTTATATACGAGGTCTATGTACGTGGGGTAGTAACTGTAGATTCCTACATCCTGGTGTCAATGACAAAGGTATGATTTGCATTTATTTGAGAAAAGAAAAAAAAACATTGAAATTATATACTAGAAGAAATGTGGATGTAAATAAATACATGTACCTGTGAGAGAAAAGTAAATGTTAGGAAGTACAGGAATGTTATTTCAATGTGTGTACTAGTGTCTGAATGATGTTTTATTTAAACACTAAGGTAGTAAGTCAAATTAAATATCCATTAAAATAAACATTAGAGAAAACCGAGACACTGGTTACATTGGACACACGAGATGAAGACAAGCAAACAAAAAACCAAAACACAACAATGAAAACTAAAAAGATTACCAGCATGGGCCACACCAAAAAAAAATGGGGTGAATACAGGTGCTCAAGAAGGATAAGACACCCGCCATGTAACTCATATAGACAAGTCGTGTAGGACATCAGTATGCACAACTCAAATAAGACATGAGCTCTCCTACAAACAACTGGAGGACAAGACAAACGGTACATACTTTTTATGCAGTTATCAAAACGGATGTCACAACACTGAACTAAGAATGTAAAAGATACAAAATATGACAAAATGTTAGACACCGCTATACACAAAACCCACAACATAATAGGACATGATCCTATGATAATATATCCATATTATTTTCAAGATACTTCAGCCCTAAAAATGGAAGTTTTGTTAAAATATACATGAAGTGCTTTATCCTGAAGAATTTACAACCTGATCATTTATGAACTAACAAATCTATTTACATTGAACAACTACTGTTAAAGTTACATAAGATGATAAGGGGAGGTGGTAACATTCATCACACGAAATGGCCCAAATCCTGATGTATACTATTATACCAAGAAGAGTAACAACGAAATTTTTACCCAACTCACAGTCACTTCAAAGTCTTATCTCTACTAATACTGGGTAGAAATGGACAAATGGCCCATAATGCACACAATTACTCCTTAGCTATAATAGTTTTAAAAAAAATGAAGTTCCCTTACCTTCATTTAACTCTACAATATATTTTTGAGACGATACAATACATGTAAATTTTTAAGAAGACTTTATATGTTTGTTTAACTTTTGTCTATTTAATTGGCACATAAAATAGGCTTAAGCTTTAAACTAATGTAAATTTTAATCAGATTTCAAAGCTACATGAACTGATTTGTATTTTTAGGTAATTACAGATTATTTGAAGGACCAAATGATAAGCCAATCCCACCACCATGGGAAGAGGTAGGTTGATTAAGGATACACAACAGAAATATTTATTTTGGGCCATCGTGGTCGTGATCGTATGGTAGTTGGATTTACAATTACCTATGCATTCAGTGCCTATCACCACTAACATGAGTTCTAATCATGCTTAGGTGAAGTGTACCCGATACAACATTACGTGAAAAAGTTTGTCAATGACTTACGGCAGGTCACTGGTTTTCTCCGGGTACTCCGGTTTCTTCCACCTATATATCTGACCGCCACGATATAACTGAAATATTGTTGAAAGTGGCATTAAACACCATAAGCTAAACCTGCATTAGATATTTAAATATATGTACATGCAATAAATACAAAGTTGAACTCTTTTAAAATGGTGGTGTTCAGGGAATCAAGAAATGCCAGAGAATTTGCCAACAATAAATAAAAATGAAATTTCAATGTCAATATTTAGCCAAAGATGATATGGATTCAAGCAAGAATAAAGGAGATACCGTCAAACCTATATTAAGAGCCTTTAGGACAAAGAGAAAGTGGTCTTTTAAGACGGGTGACCTCTTAAAAGAGGTTCAACTGATATGAAATTTTCTAAGACAGGACAAGAAAAGACCTTTTAATACAGGTGATTACTTAATAGAGGTGACCACATGGGCAGGTTTGATTGTAAACTAAAAACTGAACTGGTGTAAACATATTTTATTGTTCAACTATAGTGCAAATAATAGAATTAAACAAATATATTTCAATATGATTATACATTATTTTGACAACAGGATTTTGAAACAAGCTAATAAAATGCTTATATCAATCCATTTCCAAGAAAAACAACTGACAGATAATTAAAGAAATCTACTTTAACAATAACTTATTTAAATATATTTTAGATGGAAGAAGAGGAATTACCCCCTCCACCTCCACCTCCTCCTAAACCCACACCTGCAGAGACGGCATGGGAGAGAGGATTACGACATGCTAAAGAGGTAATGGTCAAAATGACAATTTATTCATAGAACCTTATGAACAGTAGTAAATTAGTAAGAAAGAATATGGGTGTAAATGAACATGAGAGACTAACCAACATTACCCTTAGATACAAATTGAATTAAAGGAACTTACTCAAGGCTTTCAATATTTGTTAGTGTACCACTACTTAGTATATACAGATGGTACTTTTTATTAAGATTTAGACATTTTTATACCCCCACTCGTAGAGAGGGGG
>MJUT01023164.1:201493-215452 GCA_002080005.1 Gigantidas platifrons
TATCTCAGCTTCTACTGGAAGAAATGATTTTATATTTGATATATGGCTTTGGCATGGTGACTTGTACCGTGTCTCCCCTTTCCAGGTTAACCGCACATCTACTTCCTGTTTACCGTGCGACTTACAAATGAACGAGTGGGGTATTCTTAGCACGACGTAGCGTGCAACATCTTGTTATATTTGATATATGGCTTTGGCATGGTGACTTGTACCGTGTCTCTCCTTTCCAGGTTTACCGTGCGACTTACAAATGAATGAGTTGGGGTATTCTTAGCACGACGTAGCGTGCAACATCTTGTTTCTTATAATATGCTCTTGGAAATTAGGAGGTACCAAATACCATTTTGGGGCTGTCATGGTTGTGATCTTGTGGTAGTTGGATTTACAACCACCTGTGCAATGAGTGCATGTCACCACTAAAGTTGTGAGTTTGAATCCTGCTGATGGCCAGGTGTACTAGATACAACATTATGTGATAAAGTTTGTCAGTGACTTGTGGCATGTCTGTGGTTTTCTCCGGGTACTCCGGTTTCCCCCACCAATAAAACTGACTGCCACCATTTAACTGAAATATTGTTGAAAGTGGCATTAGGCACCATACCTCTAACCAAATACAATTTTAAATGCTAAGAGGTACTTGATACTGCCCCATTTTGAAAGGACAGTTCTTTATATTAAATAGTGAATGTTGACTTTATTGTTTAAATAAAAAAAAAATTGATGGAAGATAAAATTTTGAACAAATCTGAAACAGATTTTAAATATTAAAGCACATAAATTTGATCGAAAAGTGTTAAAGCTTAGGAAGATACTGTATTTCAGACGGTGCTTGACATAACACAATACAAATTTGAGGTAAATGAATTGAGAAAATTTTCAGTATGTAACATGAAAAAAAATTACATATATATGATAAATTTTCATGTTTACATGTATTTTAAATTTGCAGCTAAGAAAAAAAGCCAATAAGAGGAAAGAACAAGAGCCTGATTTTGAGGACAAGAAGATGAACTTATCTGTTGATGAAGAAAGAGAATTTAATAAAGAAAATGATCGTCAGAATCCTTTCTTTGAGGAACAAGTGTATGTGGTTTTTAACTCACCTGACCCGAAGGGTCATGTGAGCTATTGCTACCACTGGGTGTCCGTCGTCCGTCTGTCGTTAACTTTTTGCATTTTAACCAACTCCTCTAAAACCACTTGGCCAATTTTAACCAAACTTTGGTGGAATGATCCTTGGGTGGTCCCCTTTCAGAATTGTGTCCGACAATCCCCCCGCCAACCAAGATGGCTGCCATTACTAAAAATAGAAAATTCAGCAAAAAATCACTTAAAAATTATCTTCTCTGAAACTGCTGGGCCAATTGGGCCCAAAATATGGTGGACTGGTCTTCAAGTGGTCCTCTTCGAGAACTGTGTCTGACGACCCCGGCCACCAACCAAGATAGTTACTAAAAAAACAGAAAATTTGGCAAAAAATCTCCTCTGAAACTACTGGGCCAGCCAATTGGGCCCAAACTATGGTGCAATGGTCTTTAGGTGGTCATCTTTCAGAATTGTGTCCGACGACCCCAGCCACCAACCAAGATGGCCACCGTTACTAAAAATAAAAACTTCAGCAAAAAAATCACTTAAAAATTATCTCCTCTGAAACTGCTGGGCCAATTGGACCTAAACTATGATGGAATGGTCTTTAGGTGATTCCCTGTCAGAATTCTGTCCGACGACCCCGGCCACCAGCCAAGATGTCAGCCATTACTAAAAATAGAAAATTTGGCAAATAATCACTTAAAAATTATCTCCTCTAAAATTGCTGGGTCAAATGGGCCAATAGTTTGTTGGAATGGTCCTTGGGTAGTAGCTTTTCAGAATAATGCTCTACTGCACCAGTGGCCAACGAAGAAGGCAACTTTTATTATGGGTTTTCTTTTTTGGGGCCAACTTTGAGCCAGGTGAGCGATTACAGGCTCCTAGAAGCCTCTAGTTTTTAATTTTAACATGGTGGTACAATGAAATATCTAATTGATGAATTAATGGTGTACACTGGAAGGGGGTCGGTATTAGAAAGATTTTGATGCAAGTTAAGATGAATTTTTACATGTCTGAGTGAAACTTAAGGATTTACATTTCTTATTTTAATTTTAAAAATTTCTATTAGAATGCCAAGATTTTAATAAAAAAAAAAATATGTCTGTTAAAACAATGTTAGAGGTTAATAGGAACATACTGTATTTCATACAGTGCTTGATATATTTCATTAAAAAAATTAAGATATTTTTCAAATGAAAAGAGAAAATCTTCAGTTATAATTATAGTGGAAAATTATAAAGAATAAATTATTTAAAAGTGATTTTAGACTGCATTCATGTGGTATTTTGAGTAACAAAGAAATTCAACTGCAACTATCAAAGTTTGTCCTGTATACATTTGAGTCTATCCAAAGACCAAATTAAGGATATTCTCTAACTGGGTTTTGGTGTCCTTTACTTACTTTAATTTTCGTGGGTAGGCTGATCCAAGAACTTGTAATTTTCAACCAAACCAAGAAGAAAAGTAATTTCATAGTATTTAATAATAACTTTTGTTTTGTTTCAGATATGACGATGAGTACTATGATAAAGTACCTGTACATAGAACTCCAGTAGAATCTCCAGCTATGTGGCATCCAGCTCAGTATGAAAACTTTGAAGTACGATGGAACAGGGAACCAGAATGGATGCCTCCGCCATATATACCTCGAGTAGGTGTAGTTATATTTTTTTTATGGATGTATACCTGTCAACAAATTTTCTTTGTGGTAGTCTCCCTCTTGTAAAGCCATTCCTAACTGCATCGATGGTGTAATGGTTAACATGCTCGTCTCGAGTGTGGTAAATCTTGGGTTCAAGCCCAGATCAGGTCAAACCAAAGACTTAAATTGATATTTGTTGATTCTCCGTTAAGTACGCAGCATAAAGGAGAAAGCTGACTGGTTGGATCGGAATCAGACTAATGTGTCCGAGTGGGGTGACATGTCTATCGGCGGACTGTTGTTTCAGTAAGCTAGCACTATAAAAATTCAACTAAGCGTGTTGGTCTAGTACAAAGCAGACCTCATCATCATCTCATTGAAAATTAACTTGTTCTAGCCATGATATAGCTGAAAAATTGCTGAGTTGATATTAAACTACAATCACTCACTGCAAAGCCATTCCTTTTATCAGACCAGGTATCATTTCTACTGTAGTCCTAGGATAGTGAAATGTAAAGAAAGGATAGGGATAAAAAATTTAGTTATATCTAGGTCTTGGACTGCAAAATAATATAATGCCATCATTCAAGTTGAGGACCAATAGATTTTCAATGTTATTAGTCAAAGATGCTGATACAGTATCATGCAGTTTTAAAAGTACCTTGTGGGAAATATGTTTGCAAAATTTTTCAACAATAAACATGTCTAGTTTTCAGAGATTAAATGTCATTTGGGAACTTCATCATTGCAGTAGTTACATTTCTTATAAGGTCTCTCCTGTGAGGGAAGGTCAATTTTGTAGTATTTCACTATCTCGGTGCATCTGAAATCTGACCTCATAACAGGGGGGACTGATGCATTCATTCTCTGTAAATAATACAGGTGTTGTACAATCATTGATATCCACTGCAGGGGTGTGGAAATATCTGATTTGATCACTTGTCCCCGGGCAAGTAAAAATGGAAATTCTACTTGTCCAAAAAAAAGTCACTTGCCCAGACTTTTTTTGTTGAATTAGTACTATGCCTTACATATATGTTGATTTATTGAGTATTTGTTAATCATTTAACTTTATATTTCCTATTAAATATTTGTTCATTTTCAGATTTATAATTTAATTTGTCTTATTTTATATTCAACTATGGTTTGTGGATTGGAAGCATTGCAGGCTTACATATTTATTCTTGAGGAGGACAATCTAAGAAAAATAGAACACTATGTTTCATAAGTCATAAAAGAAGCTTTTCATATCATTCTACTTCAGCTTGGTTAACCTTAGCAAGAGCCCTGTCCATATCCCCTGTGGTTGTGCCCCGTTTACATTTGGCAATGTCCTTCATTTGACAAGCCTGGTGTTTTGAGGACATTTGGTGGCTCAGTAAAGTATCCCTTCTGTCGACTACTTTACTTACAAAAAGGTTTGAGTCTGACCTTTGGTCTGCTAACTGTGGGTATTTTCTACAAAGATTTTATTGTCTAAAGTTTACTCGTATCGCAACCACGGAAAATCGATTAACCATGTTTGTTGAAATTCACATATTCGTTTATTTTCGTATTGCTTATCCTTCTCCGCCTGCGAATTTCGTTTTAGTGGTTTATCATTATTTGGAGCAGTCGCAACGGATTTTTTTCTTGGTGTTTTTACATGACAAACTTGTCCATCTTTCGAAAAATCAATAATTAAATTTCCGATATACAGAAGATAAAACCTAGGCATCGATCCCGAGTCAATAATGTCGTATTTGATGATCTTTTGACAATTATTTAAAGAAATTTGACTCCCCCTCCAGAGAACATGGCCAATTTTCACTTGTCCACAGACAACCAATACACAAAAATTTACTTGTCCGGTCGGTTATGTGTACGAGTCGGGCATGGTATTTCCACACCCCTGCACTGATTATTAGACACATTTTAATGAACATTAAACTCAGCATTTGTGATTTCTGCTCATTGAACATATTATACAGACCTATATTTCACATAAACTTATAGTGTAGAAGGGGCCCGGGTGGCTCAATGAGTTAGGTCGTTGGATCTAATAACTCATACAAGCCTATCACCAATACGGTGTGGGTTCACGCCCGGCTTTGTAAATTTAAAAAAAGGGTGCACTCGACTCGCAACCGCAAGTGATAAAGTTTACCAGTTGCTTGCCCATGGTCGGTTGTTCTCTCCGGGTACTCTGGCTTCCTCCACCACTAAAACTGGTCGCCATGATATAGCTGAAATATTGTTGAAAGTGGCATTAAAACACCAAAAATCAATCTTATAGTGTAGAAAATATGATATAATTTGAAAGTCATGGTTAATGAGAATATTTTATGTATTTCAGGAACGAGAGCATTTTGATTACCATTCACGACATTATTCACCTCCTCCTCCTCCTCCTCCTCAAGTACATAGGTAAGGAATTTTAGATCACAACTGGTGAAGATCAGGGCTGGTTTGTGCAAAATACTTGATACAGTAATCCCATGGACAACTTATTATTTAGTGGACAGCTAACCAATGGATAAAATTGGTTATTTAAAAGCAAAGACATTGGTTGGCTAACAAAGTTTTGTCTAGTCGACAACTATATTAAAAAGATTTCTTGTACTTTCTGTTTAAAAGCAATTGAGATTGAAAAAGACACCAAAAAAAGTCTGCTTACTTCAGCAAAGTTGAAAAGGCACTTTTGACGGAATTAGTTGAAAATAATTTGAATGTTGCAAATGCCAAATTTAGAAGTTGTATCAATATGCAGACTTGCCTACTCTTACGATTTTGGCATAAGGCTCACAATTTTTAGCCGAGTTGCAATGAAGTTGCAGTCGGCTTATGTTTTGGCGGATGGGCGGGCGTATGTTAGCCTATCTTCGTTAACACGATAGCGCTCTTAGTTTTTGGCCAATCAACATAATTTTTGGTAGGAAGCATTATTAAACTATTATTTAGAGCGAGTTCGAAATTCAGATTAATCTATTGGTTTTTTTTTCTTGTAAAATCATATTTTTATAGAAAAAGTGCATATTTTGAGAATTACACATTTCTCTGAAACTACATAAGATAGAAACTTAATATTTGGTATGGGTGGAGATGCCAATGTGAAGTTGTGTATTCAACATTTTTTTTATCCCCAGGGCTCAGCCCCACCCCACTGGGGAATCTGTATAACAAATGTGACCAAGATCCCCACCTTAAACCATATATATTTATGATCAGGGTGACTAGGCAAATTAAATGCATTATAGCTCAGGTCCTAGGGTCATACCCCACCCCCTACCTGAAGTGAACTTTTTAATGGTTGAGATCCCCACCCCTAAACCATATATATTTATGATCAGGGTGACGGCAAATATAGCTCAGGCCCCGGGGGATGATACCCCACCCCTTACCTGAAGTCAATTTTTAATGGTTGAGATCCCCACCTCTAAACCATGCATATTTATGATCAGGGTGACTAGGAAAATTAAATGCCTTATAACTCATGCCCCAGGTTCATACCCCACCCCCTACCTGAAGTGAACTTTTTAATGGTTGAGATCCCTACCCCTAGACCATATATATTTATGATCAGGGTGACTAGACAAATTAAATGCCTTATAGTTCAGACCTCTGGGTCATACCCTACCCCCTACCTGCAGTGAACTTTTTAATGGTTGAGATCCCCACCCCTAAACCATATATATTTATGATCAGGATGGACTTAGTTTTCAATAATCTTGGACACAGTCAGAGTGAAGCGGGGGGGTATTAGTCCCGCTATGCGGACAGTTCTAGTTTATTCAATCTTTGATTATCACTTTAAAGGAATTTATATTCCTACGGATTACAATTACCTTGGCTTGGGTCATCAAATTCGTTTCAAAATTAATCCCTGATAAAAATAGATTACCGACACAGTCCTCTTGGCACGCATGTACACAAAGTGATCAATAATCTGACATGTTTTAAAGGTGAATAGCCGACGCTAACCATTGTACAAACAAATATTATTTGTGTATTAAAAAAGGATGTATGAATGGAAAGTTAAAAAGTGTCAAAACATGATTTTCATTTATTGTTTTAACTTCCTTTTTTTTTTACACATTAAGAAAAATATTGTAAGTTCGAAATTCTCTGAAAAAAAATCACTTCGAACTTCAACACATCGAAGTAAAATTACATTGTCTTCCTTTTCTAGGGACCTCTAAACATACTCGAGTTATCTGAGATTTCGAATCATCCGAGTTCGAGTCATCAGAGATAAAAATGGATAGGACTAACGGGAAATTTGCTGGGACTGGAAAATTACCTCGACACATCCGAGATTTCGAGTCAATCGAGGTTCGACTCTATATAATAAATATTGCATTGTTGATAAAACATGCACTCAGCTTCCATGATTCTTTTTGGTCAGGTCGAGGTCATCGCAGGCCATGCTGGGATCGCATTTTTGCCTAATTAATGAGCGTGATTCGTACAGACGATACAAAGCTATCAACTTTAGTCTGTCAATTACGTTGATTAAAGTTACAAAATTGACATTTTAAGTATTTTTTAGTTCATACATAGTTCACCATTTTACCGATTTTAATATTAAACACGAAAATTGTAGATCCTATCACTTTAAAAAACCGGATAATCAAAGTCGGAATTTAAATTGAAAAATATCATCGGTGACGGAACGAAAAATTTCCGGAAATATCAACTCGCCGTCTGGTTATCAATACAGAATTTTTACTCGCATTTTACAAAAGTAACTCGCGAGTGTTTTGGTCGCAATGTAGAGCCCTGGATGTTAGTTGAATATCAGTTGGGGCAAGTTCGACTACTCTTTACTTATCATGACTGATTAATATTCTGTGTGCACATGCATACTTTAATATTTCTGTTTTAACGTGAAATGGTAATTTATTTCAGATTTGATAAAAGAAGAGAAATTCATCGGCGGAAAGATTTTTCTGATGACAGAGTAAATAATCATTCACATCAAACATTTAACAGACCTAGAGCTGCTGATCAATGGCATGATCCGTGGCAACGGTAAGTTTTATTGTTGACAGGACAAAGGGTAGGACAAATATTATTGAAATTTGAAGAAAATTCTGTCTTGAAATTTAACATTTCCCATATATAAAAATGGACAAGGATTTGTATAGGAAAAATTTTCTTGGCAAAATGATAAAAAAAAATCTGTCACTTTTGGTCCTAAGCCCCAAGGATTTTAAAGATCAAAACGCTTTTTTTTTTAACCTATTGACAGATATTAAACATCATGCTACATATTACTATCTAGAAAGTAAACAGCATTAGTCAAGAATGAAATAGAGTTGTGAAAAGAAACTTATCTCATGAATATACATTCTGTAGAGTTTATTTACATTTTATTTGAATATGAAAGTGATGTGAACCGCATCGGTGGTTAAATGGTAAGCATGCTTTGCCTCGGGTGCAGTAGATTGTGTGTTTAATCCCCGATTGGGTCAAACCAAAGACTACAAAATTGGTATTTGTTGCTTTTCCGCTAAGCACACTGCATTAAGGAAAAGGAGCAATGACTGATGGGCTCGGAGTAAGGTGTCCGAGTGGGGTGACATGTCTATCTGTGAACTGTTGATTCAGTGCGCTAGCACTATAAAAATTCAACTAAGCGTGTTGGTCAAGTACAAAGCTCATTGAAAATGAACTTGTTCTCGCCATGATATAGCTGAAAAATTGCTGAGATGATGTTAAGCAACAATCACTCACTCACTGAAAGTAAAAGGTATTAAATATTGAAATATATACATCAAGCAATCTCTTGAAATAGTTTCTTTTTTTGTGTGTATTTTTGCCTATAATTGCTTTTCTATTAATTGAACTTATAATGAAGAAATTCCAATGCAAATAGATAACTTTGTTTTCTTCATTTTTAGCTCACCTTGCCAAAGGCAATGTGAGCTTTTGCCATCACTTGTCGTCCGTCAACTTTTCACATTTTAATCTTCTTCTCTGAAACCGCTTGGGCAAATGAACCGAAACTTGGTATGAAGCATCTATGGAAGGTTCTGTATTAATATAAAGATTGCTCATTTCGTCCCAATCCGTTAACAAACATGACCACCACAGGCAATTCTTGTTTCTGATTGGTTGATTTCTAACAAAATCTTCGAAATTTGGTAAGAAGCATCCTTGGAAGGTCCTATATGAAGATTGCTCATTTAATTCCGATCCGTTGACAAACATGGCTGTCACAGGCAATTCTTGTTTCTGATTGCTTGATTTCTAACAAATCTTCTCCTCTGAAATCCCTTTGCCAAATGAATCGAAACTTGGTAGGAAGCATCCTTGGATGGTCCTTCATAAAGATTGCTCATTTCGTCCTGATTCGTTAACAAACATAGCCGCCACAGGCAATTCCTGTTTCAGATTGGTGGATTTCTAAAAATCTTCTTCTCTGAAACTGCTTAGCCAAATAAACCGAAACTTGGTAGGAAGCATCTATGGAAGATCCTCTACAAAGATTGCTAATTTCGTCCTGATAAGTTAGCAAACATGGCTGCCATAGGCAATTTTTGTTTCTGGTTGGTCGATTTCTAAAAATCTTCTCTGAAACTGCTTAGTCAAATGAACCAAAACTTTGTGGGAAGCACCTATGGAAGGTTCTGTATTCAGTTTCCTCAAAGCAAAATGAAGGATGAGCGACACAGTACTGATTTAATGACGATTCGACAAACTCCGTAAACAATGTCGATAATTAATCAGATGGCGTCCATTTCTTGATCGATCTCAAAACAGGAGCAGTTGCACGTTTTTTCCCCAATGCGTGTACATTTCATAACATTTATAAGTTACAGAAACACGTTTTATTAAGGCATCAATCATATCTGATAGTTTTTATGGGTAACAAAAATTTACGATTTGGCAGATAATGCCCCTTTAATGTTGATAAATTCTAAATGGTTAATAATAGAGACATACATTTTGACACAATGATAGGCCACCATCTGAGGAGCAATTCTGCGTTTTCAAAATTTTCAAGATGTCTGCCATTTTCAAAACTTCTGCCAAGACACGGCATAAAAATTCGGCGATAAAAATTCAACATTGTCCGATATCATCAAAATTTGATATGTGGTAGATAATGATGTCCTGAATTGATTCCTGACATTGAAAAATGTCTACCGATCGCCATTTTCAAAATGACTGCCACAATACCGCAAAAATTCAACATTGTCCGATATCATTAAATTTGATATGTAGGTAGATTATGATGTCCTGAATTGATTCCAAATCGATTTCAAAGGTAGCTTTTTATTTATTTACGGACATGTTGTCTGCTGTTGGTTTGCTGTCTACAGGTAATAGAAAACACATAATTTGGTTTGGGAGACTTCACTTCATAATCGTTAGATTATAATCATATCTTATTTATATTGACTTATAATAAATGAGAAAGCTATACCTCTTGAGGTTGAGGTAAAGCTTCACATTGTCAAAAATGTTAATACATGTATATCATTTACTTGCAGGTCAAAATCTCCTAAGCATAAATCTAGAACTTCAAGAAGTCATTCCCGCGGTCGACGGAAAAGCCGACGATCACATAGTTACTCATCATCATTTTCATCTAGGTATGATTATTTTTTACTTAATATTTTACAATAAACATGCATGTAAATAAAAAATGGGATTAAAATCTCATCTTATACTTGTGTAAAATGTAACAGTACTATGATTGCTGTTCTTCATCGTGGTAAAGAAAGGTTCAATGACAATAAATATATGATATATGTGCATGAAAAATTTACTTGTTTGAGCTGTAGAAACAGGTAGAAGAGAGAGCCTCTTGTGAGTTTTTCTGGCCTATTTCGTAGCGAGGATAAAAAAGTTTTTTTTTTAAATGAACAATATATGTATATTGTGCTTATCCTGCAAAGTAAAAAAAAAAATAGTCAAATTTTATTAAAAAGAGCAGAAATAAGCGTCATTCCAATCATTTTAAAGGGTGTCCTTTGTCATGTCTGTGCTATACTGTTAGTTTATTACCGTTCGCCATGCATGAATCAGATACAAGAAAAGTATTATTTGTATACTAGTTGAATAAAGCTTATTTGGTTTCCTTTATTGTACAGCAAATGTAATGATTGCAGAATTAGAATTATTTCCTATTGTAAGGAAGAAAATATTCCTTACGCTTGTCTTTAGTAGGTAATTTTATTGTATTGCTTTAAAACTGAAGTCCTTCAATTTTTAATGTCCCCCGGCACTCTGCATCGGTCTACGTCCATCCGTCCGTTGACACAACTCACCTGAAATCGAATGATGGAATAGTTCATATATGGTATGATTGTTAGTCCACCTGTCGTCTGTAAACTTTTCACATTTCAAGCTTCTTCTCCGAAACCACTGGGCCAATTGGAACCAAACTTAGCATGAATGTTCCTTGGATGGTCCTCTACAAAGTTTCTGTTTTTCGTTCCAGTCGGATATTCAACATGGGCCAATAATATGCTCTGAATGGCTGAAATTTCAAAGATCGTCTTCTCTGAAACTAATGAACTGACTAAACCCAAACTGTAAATGAATAATCATTGGAATGTCCTTTACCAAGTTTCTGTTTTTTATGCCGATCGGAAATCCAAGATGGCCACCACCACAGGACATAGATTAACATTGGACCCTATGGGAAAATGTTCAAATGCCTTCCTTTCAGAAACTACAAATATGATTAAAGCCAAACTGTACATGAATGTTCATTGGATGGTCCTCTACAAACTTAAGTTTTTTTTTGTTCCGATATGAAATTCAAAATGGCGGCTACGGCAGGACTTAGTTTAACATTGGACCCTATGGGAAAAGTGTTTCAAAACGCTTCTTCTCTGAAACCACTTGGACAATTGAAACCAAACTGTCCAGGAATGATCATTGGAAGGTCCCCTACAAAGTGTCTGTTTTTTATGCCGATCGGAAATCCAAGATGGCCGCCACCGCAGGACATAGATTAACATTGGACCCTATGGGAAAATGTTCAAATGCCTTCTTCTCAGAAACTACAAATCAGACTGAATCCAAACTAGACAGGAATGTTCATTGGATAGTCCTTTGCAAAGATTAGGTTTTTTGTTCCGATATAAAATGGAAGATGGCAGCTACAGCAGTACTTAGTTTAACATTGGACCCTATGGGAAAAGTGTCTCAAAACGCTTCCTCTCTGAAACCAATTGGACAATTTAAACCAAACTTCCTAAGAATGATCATTGGAAGGTCCTCTACAAAATATAGGTTTTTTTATGCTGATCGGAAATCCAAGATGGCCGCCACTGCAGGAAATAGATTAACATTGGATCCTATGGGAAAATGTTCAAATGCCTTCTTCTCAGAAACTATCAATATGATTAACCAAACTGAATGTTTATTGGATGTTCCTTTACAAACTTTAGGTTTTTTGTTCCGATATGAAATTCAAAATGGCGGCTACAGCAGGACTTGTTTAACATTGGACCCTATGGGAAAAATGTTTCAAAGCGCTTCGTCTCTGAAACCACTTGGACAATTGAAACCAAACTGCCATCTAAAAAGTTTGGGTTTTTAATGCTGATCCGAAATCCAAGATGGCTGCCACCACAGGTCATAGTATTAACACAGGACCATATGGGAAAATACAGAAATATTTTCTTCTCTGAAGCTATTGCACTGATTGAACCTGAACTGCATCAATCATTGGAAGGTCACAAACTTTGTGTTTTTTATGTTGATCGAAATTCCAAGATGACTACCACTGCAGGACATAGTTTTTACATAGGACCAATTGGTTCTTTTTATAACCAGGTGAACAATACAGGCTCTTGAGAGCCTCTGGCATGTAGTTGATCCTGCTGTGCCACTATCTTGAATCGACAAAATTTGTAGGAGTTATGATACTTTGACTGTTTTCTGCATTGTGTAACATAGTAAGATCTTGTGAACCCAACTTCTCTGAAATCATGACAGAATGTGTTCATATTTGGTAGGATTGTTAGTCTGCTTTTTCAACTTTTTGCATCCACAAAATGTGTAGGAGTTATGGGACTTTGACTATTTCATACATAGTGTAACATAGTTTATGTTTCATGCACCAAAATTGTATATACTTATGACTATATTCACCTTGTTTATCTCCCCATGACTCTTTATACTTTATAAACCAATCCATGGATTTTTAGACAATTAACAAAAGGTCATAGGTAAAAGCTGTTTCTTTCTGGTCTCAACATTTGCAAGAGGAAGTAATTAACCTTTTAGATCAAATGTCATTGCTTCTTCAAGGGCTGATATTCAGACTTTGAATTTTAAAAACACAGTAGATGGGGATATCTTAACTGGTATAAATATATATCACTAGATAACATAGTAGATGGGGATATCTTAACTGGTATAAATATATATCACTAGATAACATACAAATAGGGGCCGTCATGATCGTATGATAGTTGGATTTATAACTACCTATGGAATCAGTGCCTCTCACCACTAACGTTGTGAGTTTGAAACCCGCTCAGGCGAGGTGTACTCGATACAACATTATGTGATAAAGTTTATCAATGACTTGTGACAGATCTATGGTTTTCTCTGGACACTCCGATTTCCTCCACCAATAAAACTGACTGCCACGATATATAACTGAAATATTGTTGAAAGTGGCGTTAAACACCATAAACCAAACTTTTGTTGAAATAAATACTTGCTCATTTCTCTGTCGCAAATTTTATTTTATTTGTATCAGGTGCAGATATATATATATTTTTTTTTTTTTTCATTTGTCAAACTTTTTGTTGAAAGTAATATCAAAATCATGTTTTTAAATTTTGCAAAAGAATATTAATAAAAAAAGACATTTGTTTTGACAGTTCATTCTCAGGTTCCTCACGTTCTGGTTCAAGATCATCATCATACAGTCGTTCATATAGTCGAAGTTCATCAGGCAGTCGTTCATCTTCAGCTAGTTCAAAGTGAGTACTATAATTGATGTATGTTTTATATTTAGTAAGAAAGGATACGAATGTAAATAAACATAAGACTAGCGAATTTTACCTGTAGACACAAGTTAAGGAAAATTGCTTTTTTATTGCTGTTCTGCATTTCACAATCACTGTAGGGGGCTTCAATAGTGAGCATTACTCATGTAATATTACTTCTGTGGATAAACGCTACGCTGGGCCACCTTTATCCTATTTATGTCAGTAGAGCAATGCTGATTACTTCTGTGGATAAACGCTACGCTGGGCCACCTTTATCCTATT